>VZRV01002986.1:988258-1252779 GCA_013398115.1 Falcunculus frontatus
ATAGAGCAGACAGAACCAGTGCAGAGTGAAGCAACTTGTCTGGAATCACAGAGGAGATCAAGAAGAGAGCTGGGAACAGAAGACAGTCATCCTGCCATGCCAGGCCAGGCTGTGTGACTTCTTGTGATGTATAAATCTGAGACTTTACAAAGAACTGAAGAGCACTCTACCAAGAGCAAAACTTTGCTGGCAAAGCAATAAATCAGGTGGTCTCTGAGAGTGGCAGCTAAGCAATAATATAATAATAGTTAATTATTATCAAAGTGAAAAATGTTCTAATTAATATTGTTTTAACTGTTTAAATGCTGACCTTGCAGCAATGACCATGGCAGTTCAGAGTCTGAAGGTATCATCTTCAGAACCCATTATCTGCGGAGTTGTCTGGCTGCCAGCTGATGATTATTCTTCTTGCAAACCATTTGGTGTGCATATATGAAAATATTGTTTGAGAAAATTCGGAACAGCACTTTACCAATTTCTCTGTGTATCACAGGAAATATGTCAAGGCACGAAAATAGCTGCCCCCAGAGCACTGCACTCATCCCTCCCTGCTTGGCTCAGGCTTGTGTGGGAAGCTAAGCTACAATAACAACAGGCTCCACCTGTGGTTACCACTGCAGCTTGTTTACCTGCGGGGAGACTGCTGCACTTGGAAGAGCAGCATCTTTTTGTGCTCTTTGTCTTGACCTGAATGGGTCTTTACAATTAATTAGTGAATTACCACAGCTTCAAAGAGAGAATTTTACTTACCCTGAAATACTCCCTTTTAGAGCAAGGTATTTAAATATATATTTTTCTTGAAGCAGTGACTAAATTGAGAGAAGCAGTATTTTGCTTTATCAGGTTATAACTGGATAGAAAATGGAGGATTTTGGTAAAGTGGGGATTCTAGAATCTGAGTGGAAGTTACAAAAGAAACAACTGGATATGAGGCAATCCTGGAGATGGCAGGTACTGGGGAAAAGAAGCAGCAAAGGCCACAGACTTTTGGGAACAGAAATCACATAACTCTTAGGTTTGACCTTGTATATTAAGCTGTGGAGGTGAAGGCAAGAGCTAGGCTTCTGAATTTAAATAGACCCAATTTCCCCAGAATGAGGGAATTGATGGGCATATATAATTGGATGATGCTACAGCAGGGTCATGGTGGAGGCGGGGAGGTCAGCACAAAGGGAAGACTGCAGCTGCTAATGGCTCAGCAGAACCTGTTCTTTCTGGAAATAAATATTTAGAGGGACTGGAATGACTCTGTCTAATAAAGAAATTATGCATGCAAACTATGAAATAAAGCAAGGCTCATAAAGGCACTGGGAGGGTTACGTGGAGATTGGTCAGAGACACAAAAGTGACTTAAAAGAGGGAGGAAAAGAGAAAATTTTACATAAAGTCTGTAAAATCAGTTAAAAACTCGTTTTGCACTCTGGAAAAACTGGAGAGAAGGGCTGGTATGTGGATTGGCTACTGCATATTGAAATACAGATTGAAATGTGTTTGTTACAACCATACTTGCTGAGGAGTCCTTGAAACAAAGGGAGAGGGAAATCCCGATTTTTTTGTCTCACTTATTTGGAGTAGACTGCAAGGACCCTGGGAAAATGATTGTACATTCACATCATGCCGTCATCTAAGTACATGGAAAATGCTTTTCTATGATGCTGAAGATTTGCCACCAAAGTACGAGGGTTTTACATCACATCTCCAACAATCTTCAGCACTAACAAGGTACAGTTAAACTTCGGGGTTTCTCTGAAGCATCTTGTATCTTTCTCTCTTTTCCTCTGTGATTTTTCTTTCTTGTGTTTCCTCTTTGATTTTGGTGTTTGCCACAATGTGATTTCATTGGGGGTGCTTCAGTTTTAGTTCTGATCAACAAAATTGTGACAATGTCTTCTCCAAAGGTGTCTGAAAGGAGGGTGTGTCCTCCATTAACATTGTGGTGTTCTGTTGTTTTACTGTACCAAACATTATTTGGGGGGTGTGGGGTGGATTTCAAAAGAGCCTTGGACCAGATTTTAATGGTCACCGGAACTTCCAGGTTCTTCCTTAAATATTTCATGAGGTGATTTGTGATTTATTCTTGAAAGAACCTCTGGAAGTCCAACTCCCTCCTCTAATTAAGGATAGGTTACTCCAGGGTACTCAGGGCCTTGTCAAATACAATTCCAAACATCTCCAAGTATGGAGACTTCAGCTTGGGCAGCTCATTTCGGAGTTTCACTAAACTCATGGAGAAAAGATGTTCTTCTTTCTTTTGTTTTTAATTTTTTTTTTTTGGAGGAGGAGGTGGTTGTGGTTTATGCTCCCAATCTCTAGCTGGAATTACCATACTGTCCATTTTTTCTTGTCCTATCTCTGTGCACCTTTGAGAAATATCTGACCGTCAGTCTTGCTGGTAATTGAACAAGATGTTTGTGTTCCTGGACATTTTTATAGTGAGGAACTGGAGTCCTCCTTGAGGTCACCTGTAATTTTAAGTGTGGAAACAACTAGAAATCTGGTCATGACCAGGCAGTTGTGGCAGTGACAACTTCTCCTTGGTTTATTTCTCTTTCACGGTATTTGGTATCACAGTTAAATCGTGTTATACCTCAAGAACTTAGGTTACAGAAATGCCCTCTGAGTGCTGATAGAAATCAGGTTATTCCATGATAACAAAGCAAGGGTAAAATGTGTATGGAAACCTGCCCTTTCAAATGCATTTTTACTCCCCCCAACAGTGGCAGCTGAGACATCAGGATTTTATTCTGTTTCAAGTCCCTCTTAGGCTTGTCAAATAATCCAGTATTTTCCAGGTTTAAAGCATTTCAATTTTAAATCCATAGAAGTCCTTTTGAGTAAGAGGGTGCCTATGTACAATATCCACTAGACACTGGTACGTAATTTCGGTGTGCTCTTAAGAGTAAGTTATTAATTAGGCTAACATAATACTCATAACTGCATAATTTAGACCCGCTAAGCTCTAAATACAGACTTTTTTTTTTTTCTTAAAATTGCATTCTAGCTTGTAATTAGTGTCTTGAAATAACTGAAGGATTTTCTCTTTTTCTTACCCTAAAATCAGTATTTCCTTCCATTCTACTTATTTGTAAGTGAAGCTTGATAAAAATGTGGCATTTGCAGTGAAATTCTGGGGAAGATGTGGGACATGAGATATACATTTGGAAAAATCTCAAGAAAGATTGCAGGTGAGCAATTACACACAGGGAGATGTTGGAGGGAGCTTAAGGCAGAGAAATAGCATCTGTGTGGGAAATTGTATATATCTGGATGCATTCACAGTGGAATTGACTGCAAAGATAAGAAATTAAGGCACTCTCTGTTCCTGATGACAGCCATCATCAGTACCCTTCTTTCTCAAGTTGCTGAAGCAACAGTGCTATTAGCAAAGTTTATAATGTATTTATTTTCACCATCATTTATTTAATCTCTTCTGGTTTTATTCTTAAGAAGGAACAAAGGAGATGGAATTTCAAAGACTCTTTTGTGGTAGCTGAGGGATGAGGCTGGGATTAAAAAAATAAACCAGGCAAGAGAGTGTCAGGTATCTCCACTGCTGGTGTGTTTTCCTACTTGTTTTCCCCTTGCTTTGCACTGTGGCATGAGGGAATACCGTTTTGTTGACGGTTTGTACTATTCACGTTCAACTTCAAGGCTTCAGTGGGGTTCAGCTATTCTCTTAGTGCTCTGTAAGCACAGTCTTGAAACTGAATTTCTTGAGTTTCTTCAATGTGTTGCAACTGGCTGTAAAATCCAAACATAGTCCACTTCAAGTAGATTTATCTCCTTGTTGGTTAAAGCTGTATTAATTACAAGATGAGTGTACCCAGAAAGGTTCAATGCTTTCTGAACCAATCGGAAGGTTTGGTGTCAACACTTTGCTCTTTGGCCCTTTTGCAGCCATCCCCAGCCACCTGTCTGACAAAAAATTTTGTCCTCAAGTTTGCAGTGGGGGATGGCTCCTTCACTAGTGCCTGTGACAGGAATCTTCCAGTTTGTAAAACATCTCATTTTGCCTTCAGGAGAAGGGAACCTCCAGGTCTAAGACTGCAGTCATCCTCAGGCCTTGGAAGGGGACACTATTCCTCTCACAAACCCTTTCTTTGTGCTGTCCCATGTGAGCGAGCTTTTACGTGGTTGTGAGCACCTCATGGTGCTCAGCACAGGCAGCTGGGGTGGTCTCACCCAGCAGAGCTGTTTTGTGAAGCAGCACTGACCTGCACCAGCTGAGGATGTAACCAAGTTCTTCCAAAGCCTAACCTCGAAGCCTCCTTGTTAACACAGCAGCAAATGCACTCATTGTGATTAAATCTCCTTCTTCTCAAGTAAACATATGCTGAGGTTTGTGCTTTATCACTTTGAAATAAGATTTTCCCAACTTTGCTAATTAGCAGCGTTGCCCAAACAGAAATAAACATATGGCTCGTGCCATGCTGACTTGAAGCCTTTGGAGTTTCACTGGAGAATAATTAAAGTGATTTTGATTTACTGGTGTGATGAAGTGCGAGCCACTCTCATTTGGCCTTATGTCTAGAAGCTCTGAGACAGTAAGGTAGCTTAGCAGGAGAGCTGTAATAGTTAACATGAGCCAGATTGTTATTATTGAGATAGCTTTGTTGCCGTTAACAATCATTTGTAATTATCAAGGGGCTTTACATAATTCATGCAAAAAATCTCACGTTTACCTGTCGCTGGAACCTCGTGGTTGGTTTGTCTTGGTTTAGAGTGAGTGGTTGAGAGATTGCAGTGTTTCAGTTCTACTTGGAATCATGTAGCTGGTTATAATGAAAAATCTCTCCTGTGAAATTAAATCCTTTCCTTTTTTTTTCTGATAACACCAAGGAACATCCTGTCCAGTGCAGATTTTCGGAGGTATATATTTATCTCAGTTTTTTCTTTTTGAAAACAGGTGTGCATGGAAAGTGCAGATTTCTTCATTGAACAAGTGAAAAATGTTAAAACTGAAGTTTTGATTAAAATATTCAAAACCAGGTCAACATCTTCCCTGGAAATCAGACAAGAAGAGAAGCTGGTACACATAAAAACTCAGCTTCCTCCTGGGAAAAAATTAAGGCAGAGTTTTCACCAGCATGGATAATTCACTCTGTGCTCCTGATGCTCACCATGAACTGGAAATAAGTGAGCTTGTTTGCACATTGTTGTAAATTTTACTCCTCAGATGGCTGTTTAACAAAAGGTGTGTGATCTCCTGCAGGTTACTTAATAGAAACACAAATTCCTCTGAATAAATTGAAATTAACCTGTGTAATGTGGGCAGTGGATGTCATAAACATGCACTTCTTATAAATATACATCTCTTAGAAAATGCACAATAAATAACTATGCCAAAACCTTTGTTCAGAGGCAAACGGTGTGAAAACCATGAAATAGGAAGAGCTTGAGCTTCTTGATTGAGAGCATTTTGCCAATTAATTTTCAAAACAAGTTTCTTTGGGTTCTATTCAATGTAAGCCTCTAGAGATGTTCCAAGGTGTCTGCATCTGAATCTGCATAAGTGGAAACTAAGGCCAAGCCATGGTTTGGTTTTCATTCAGGATGAAATCCCAGGTGCTTGGCAGGCTCTGGTGAAGCTTAACAAGTGGAAGGATGTCTGGAACCAGGTATTCTCATGAATATTTGGTCAGACACAGTCCGATGAGGACAGTTCCTCTTGAAGGCTTCATCCTGCCCTGGAACTGGAATTGCTTTTTGAAAGTTTTGAAGTTGAAATTGTTTACTTTTTCTCTCAGGAAGTGCATCTGAATCGTGTCGTCTGAGCTCCAGAACGTGCTTGATGCTATAAATGGGACTTTAGGAGGCTTTTGAAAGTTTTAAACAACTGAGTCTTTAAACTCAATTTCTCTTAGTTAATAGTAGAAGGTTTCTTGGCTTTAGATACCAAAACTTCTAAACTGGTGTAAAAATCTTACCTCATAAGTGGAAAACTGATTTTAGTTCTGTAAATTACTAAATATTTCATGTGTCCCTTGCAGAAAACAGATGGAAATATGCACTTTGGGAATGTTCCTGTCTAACACAGATGAGCAACTTGAAGTAATGTAGAATTGTCCTTTTTCTTTCTTTTTTTTTTGGAGGTAGAGGAAATATACTCGTATCTAAGGTTTTCTTGTTTTATCTTACCAGGGCCAAATTCTGTGTTGGAAAGAGCACTTTCTGGTTTTTTTGGCCCAACCTACTATGCACAGATGTCACCTTCTCGCTTTTGACCAGACCACAGAACTCAAGAGAGCAATTTCTTCCCCATCCTTGTTGGCATCTTCAGGAGGCAGGTTCCTTAGGACTCTGGTGTGAGACAGAAATGGAACAGGATTTTGCTGGAGTGGGATGCTTCATGTTTGAGGCAGTCAAAGATAATCTGTGCCTGAAGAATCAAGAAGTCTTGCATTTTGTATGGGCAGTTGCCATACAGCTCCCTGCTCTGGTGGCTGCCGCTGCATAAACTTTGGTGCCTAAGTAATTTACAATTAGTTGAAAACTGTTGTGTTTCATTGCTCACACATGTTCTGCTCAAGAAGAAACCATAAAATTGATCTGAGGCCCATCCTAAGGGTGAATCTTTGTCTCTCAAATAGCAAAGCTCTCTTTCAAAAATGTAACGCTGTGTGTGACGCAGGAGTTGCCATGGAAAAATACATTGAGCCAATCATTCATGATTTATTTATAGCAATTAGAATGCACATCCCAAGATCCAATAGTAAATTTGATTTAAAAAAAAAAAAAATCATCCAGACAAAGGATTGAAGCACATAAATTGTTGGGAACACTCGTGAGTCTGTATGGTTAATATATTATTTAAAAAATTGACTATGTATTTTCTTGGACAGAGCTTTGAAGTATAAGTGCTGCTAATATTTGCTTCTATATTTCTGCTGCTGATAATGTTGTTGCTGTTGTCCTATACTTACCATCTGTTCAGTGCCTATTTAATGGGTATAGTAAATAGCAGTTCAAAGTGAGATTTTTCTTCTAATCATCTCTTCTGGAAAACGTTTGTGTAAAAGCGAATGCTTTGGAGAAATCTGTACACCTGTATCTTGCTGGAAACACGATCCTTAGAGCTGGATACACTTGTCTGTGGTGTTTAAACAACTACTGGCAGTGAATGCCTCCCTCCTGATGGCTTTCGGTTGCATTCAGTTAGAAACCTTTTATTTATGTATTTTGATTAACATCAACCACATTTTTTAACGAACATTAACTGTATTTCAGTGCTGACTTTTTTTAGGTAACTGCTGAAGTATCAAAACTTCTGATCTCACACACATGGGGGGTTCTCAACATCCAAAACTGTGGCTGCCCCATCCCTGGAAGTGTTCAAGGCCAGGTTGGATGGGGTTCTGAGCAACCTGGTCCAGTGGAAGATTTCCCTGCCCACGGGGATGATCTTTATAGTCCGTTCCAACCAAACCATTCTATGATATCTGCTTTATTTTGAGGCAATTATAAAAATTGAACAACTAAAATCACAGGTTTTCAGGTTAAAGCATTTCTATTTCTCTAATGAGTGTGGTCTCTTCAGGGTTTTCTCTTTTTTCTTTCTCCAAGGACATGTCTTATGGATACTCTGACTCTGGTAGCAGCTAAGGAACTTCTCTGGAGTTTATTGCCCTTGTCCTTCTATGATTATGTGGCTTGCTGACTTTCATTTCAATTTGACAGTTTGTGGGGACTGTCAGCTCTCTTTGATGTATGGCTCCCTCAGAGGATAAATCAATAGTGTTTTAAGCATATCTCTTGCTTTCGATGAGGCCAGTGCTGGAGGAATTCTAATTTTTCAGCTTTCATATCTTGCATTGAAAATGTAAGGTTGAGGAACAAAATCTACCTCAACAAAAATTTGAAAGCAACTATTGCATAGCTGATTTTAATTGACCTGGAGTCGATATGAGGAGTAAAAAACCTGAGGCTTCACTGCTGTGGAGCCAGGTAGGCAAGAGGTTTTTCTGATTATACTTGTGCCTGTCTCATTCCGCACCGGTTCCATGAATCAGCAGACTCCTGATGGGAAAGGTTGCCAAGCAGCTGCTGCAGCACCTGGGCTTGTGCTCCTGGGCTTGTAATCAGCCAGGATTCCTGAGAGAGGCTCCTTACTAGGGAACATGCCTTCATCTGCTCCCAACTGCATGCTTCACTTGGTCCAGCTCCTCCTTCCAGAGGGCTCCACAGCAAGCATGTAAGGGGTGAGGTACATCAGGGAATGAGAAAAGGGACAGAAGACAGAGGTTTGGGTAGGGTGCCTGGGATTGTCAGGAAGCCCTTCCACAAAAGAAAGAGGCTGTGAGAACTGTGATGGCCACACAAGCAGCGTGTGACAGGGGCTTTGAGGCTTGTATGTCCTTGATGATCTGGTCTGAGCTGCTGATTAGGGCCACACGATGCATTCAGCGGGGTGAAGATCTCATCCCTCAGCTGCCTCCACATCCTTCCTCGGTTTGGCCACAGGCTAATAACCAGCTGCTCCTCAGTGGGTTCTGCTGTGTCACTTTGTGTACCACAGACTGTGTCTCACTTGTGTGGGGGTTTCTCTGGCAGGAGCAATAATTTTGCAGCCACAGAGTGATTTAAAATAATCGTGGGGTTCTTCTGGAAATAGCAATAGAGAGCTGTGTCTGTTGAGAGAACAAAACATCAGCAGTGCTGAAGCTGAGTAGAAGCTATACCCTATATCCTGTCTGCAAAACCAAAACTCTGAAGTTTCGCAGAGAAACAAGCTGACAACCAAGAGACTGTTTTTCCTGCTTTGCTACTGGGAATTACAACTACAGTTGACTGGAAGCTTCCTTTGTCTGCAGATTACAAGTGTGGCAAACACTCTCCCATCTTTATTAGTGCATCTTTCACCTCCAGTAATGTAGAGAAATGCCTGGGGTTGGGTGACATTTGGAGCTGGGATTCATCATACTCAGCTGGTAGACATCTGCACTTCAATCTGACTTGTTGTTGAGGCTCCCTTCAAAGCTGATGGAGAGAAATTGATATATTTAAGAAGTGATTTATTTCATACTGTGACAGCTATCCAAAATCAGTCAGATGTATTGAACCTTAGAAGTTTCTCTTCCTTCATTGGTGAGAAAGGAGTCTGGACAAATAACTTTTTCTTTGTCTGTTTACATTTTGTTCAGTTAAAGCCAAATCTTGCAAGCTGTATTATTTATCTAAGCAATATTTCAGTCAGGCTAACATCTAACAGTGGATAAGCTGTTCTCTGCTTGTTGCTTTTGTGACAAAATTTGCTGGCTACAGATTCTTGTCCTGAGTGAATTGCCCTCAACCTTTCTAGAGATACAGACACATGGATTAACCTGTGAATATTTGCAAAGATCACTACTAAACTGTATTTTCCTAGACAAAAGCTGGCAGGGTTTTTTTAATTTTTCTGCCCTAGAGTGAACATTTTCCAAGGTGTAGCTGTCAGCTACCTGCTACAGCTGAAGAAACAAGAAATGTGTTGACCCAGCCATAGCACAGGGCTCACCTGTGTGCCCAAAGACTCTGTCTCCACATCACCTCTCAGACTATCTGCAATCTCCATCCCTCCTGGATTTTTAAGCTCTGGTTTTTTTAAGTTTTTTTCAGGTGTCTTTCTAGTCATACTTTTTATGCTCAGGTTTAAAACTTCTCAAACCAAACATAAATAGTGGGGCTGTGTGTGCCCTCATGTGAGAGGATGTTCTTGTGTTGTGGAGAGCTGCAGCACATGGACATTGCAGTGTCACTTGCTTGTCCCAGGGAGGGCACAGCACAGTGCTGCAGCCAACATCTCAGAGGTGGTTGTGCTTCTCTGCTGGTCATGGGCAGAAGCAGAAAAATGTAAACTTAAATTATGTTCTTATGCTGGCAAAATCAAGAGAGCTCAGATGTTTACTCTGGTGTAAATAGCAATTTAAATTGCCCTGCAACCACATGGAGCTGAAAGACGTGTGATGGAGAGGGACTGTTCATTTCCTGGCTGGATTAGCAAGATGCTGGTCAGCACTAGGGATGTCCTAGTGTGCAGTGAGTGATGGCTGAAGAGACCTTTGTTCCCTATGTGATAGGAGTCAGACTTGTGCCCTCTGAATCTCCCCTAAACTCATTTGCTCCTTCCCTGCAAGACTAATTCTCCTCGAGGAGATGAGACTGCTGTAATTCTGTCTGTCCCAAATCAGTTTCTATTCATGGGACCTGGAACAGGAAAGGAGTTTCTGAAAATGAAGCTAAGTGTATGCTCAGTAGTGCCCTTTAATGTTTTTTTCCCCCCCGAATATGTTGAAAATTACTGGGATATGAATGGTGAAGGCACTTGTAATTTGCGTGGGAGGACTGTGCATGAGAAAAGCAAACATGTTAATATTTCATGAAGGGTTCATCTCCTAATGACGGGAGGGTTTCCAAACCTGAGGCTATCACAGGGGTGCCAGTGTTGATGAGAACTAGCAGATTTATGATCTTCCTCCCCTCACTGGCAAACAGGGAATCGTCAGAAAGGAAGGCAAGAGTCTTGCAAAAGCTGATGTGGGAGGCAGAAATAAAGCTGTTGAGGAACTGAGCTTTGTGGATGCTGAGACGTCTCTCTAGTGAGCTGTGGCTAAACAGGGATGGACAGATGCCAACCTCACATCCTCCATGGGCTGTGCATGGAACACGCTCTTGTTGGCATCCGCACCAACAGTTTATATTCAAACAAATAACATCATTCTGTTTGTAATTCTGACGTTCCCATAGCAGTTAGGAGACAGTCAGGGTAGGCCTAATTGGATATGTTCTTGGAAGTATTACAGACCCCAGTATTCACCTCTCCTGGCAGCAGCACAGTGTCTGGGCACTACCACATTCCTGGGCAGCTGCCAGGAGCTTTGGCAGGGTTCAGCTGCCCATTGTGGATTGAGTGATTCATGCCCTTGTGTTGTGGAGTGCTGCTGACTCTGTGCCTGCTGTCTTGTCCAGGCTGTGCCAGTCTGCAGAGGTGAGCACATTTCCTTAGGTCACAATTCTTTGGTACTGGATTTTTTTTTTCAGTGCTGGAGTGACTTGTGACTTTTATTTATGGGATTGTAATCTTTGCCCAGTTACCAGTGCACGAGATTTGGAAACATATTCTGTTGGACAATTCCTTTCTGTTCTCACTTGGTCCTCACGGCCTGAAGCCATCCCAAACCCTCCCCAGTGTCTGTCCTTAAACACTTCTCCAGCAGCCTGTGCCTGCTTCCTCCTCTCCTCTTTCTCCAGCTGGAGGCATCTGACTTCACCCAATTCCTTCATCTTTTCGGATTTGGGTTGAGTGCAGATTTGGGGAGAAGTTTAGCTGACCCTGGCCCAAGGATTGAATTAATTTTGGAACATGCAGTGCTGTGGAACCTAGAACAGCAGCAATGAATGCCACTTGCACTGTGACCAGGAGAAGAAACTAAAAGGCTCCAGCAAAAGAGCTGTTGCCAGAACGTGTGTATTCCTCACAATCACTGAGGGCAGACCAGTGCCCTGCTCGGTTTGATGTTTTCTCAAATTGGCAACTTCTTGCTATTTTTAAACAGCACAAGCATTTCAGGATGGCGTGAGCCAATGAGCTTGTCTGTATAAATTAAGATATCAAGCAGCTCAAATTTCTCTTCTAAGCTCACCTAGGTTTGAGTTAAAAGATAAAAAACTGGAAACAAACCCAGAGGCTTATTTTGTTTGTTTATTCAACAGTAGCCCTTGGATCTTGGTTTATGACTCAGATTTCTATTCCATTTCATAGAAATCCCTAAGGTTGGCAGGAGTGTTGATCTGCTGGAGGGTAGGAAGGCTCTACAAAGGGATCTGGACAGGCTGGATCAATGGAGCGAGGCCAATTGTATGAGATTCAACAAGACCAAGTGCCAGGTCCTGCATTTGGATCACAACAACCCCAGGTACCACTACAGGCTGTGGGAGGAGTGCTCAATTTCTGCCAGAAGAGGTTTATATTGGATATTAGGAAGAATTTCTTCACTGAAGGAGTGTCAAGCACTGCCACAGGCTGCCCAGGCAGTGGTGGAGTCACCACCCCAGAGGTATTTAAAATAGTGCAGATGTGGCACTTGGGGACATGGTTAAATGGTGGGCAGTGCTGAGTCAGCTGTTAATGATCTTGAAGGTCTTTTCCTACCCAAATGATTCTGAGGTTCTGTGAGAAGAGAATCTCTTCTAAAACAAGTGTCTCTCTTTTTTCAAGTGCCTACTTTGTAGGCTATGTATGATACTTCCTTCCAAGGCAGGAGAATAAATATTCCCATATGTTATTTAAAAACCCCTCAGCATTTGCTAGGTCACCCCAAAACCTATCCTAGTTCTGGGTGTAAAACTGTGTAAGTTCCACTCTTAAAACCTGAAGTTTTAAGTAATCTCTAGGCTTGTAAAACGTACAAAAGAGCGAGCGAAGCCACTGCAGTCTCTATGAGCCACTTCTTGTTTGGCTGGTGAGACAACATCTCTCTTAGGAACCAATATTGACTCGTGGGAATGTGAACATACACCTGGAGAACCCCTGAGAGCCAGAACTTCGGCAAGTTCACGTCACAAACAGTGTAAATTCCAAGTTTGAGCACTGCTCTCTGCTGGAGCATTAACTCCTCCTCTCAGATGCTGTTTGTGGGGCTGCCAGGCTGAGTCACCAGCTGATGAATGGAGCAGAAAGGTACAATGCATATCCAACCTCTCCTGCTAAACGTGCTGCCAACTGGAGAAGGAGATCTGTCTGCAAGCATAAATCCCTTTGTGTTGCTTTGCTGCACAGGGAGCGGGGGCAAAGGCTCGTTACCAGCCATGGATAGACGCTAAACTTGATGAAGTGGATCACTTACTGCTGTGACACGACACAAAAGGAGCGCTTCTGCCTCAGATCCTCTGTGGACTGAGCTGGCTGCAGAAAGGGAGCTTGTAAATTCTTGTGGCTGCTTCCTGTAACCCTCACTAGGCGATGCAGCACAGGGAAAAGGGGGGGGAGAGACCCAAAGTTGTGCTCTGGAAGGCCTTAGGGAGCTTCTCTTTGTGGGAGGGAGCATGGTGAAGGATGGAAGAGCTGCTGGGGTTTGAAATCATAACCTGAATCCTGGGTAGTTCAGGGCTTTTGATTAATCTGAGATATTATAAGGACAGCAATAAATTGGGTGGCTTTGAAACTGAGGACAGATGATTTAGATCTGGTGAGATTGAAAAGTTGACTGGCACCTAAACTTTCTGTGTCATGTTTTTTCTCACAAAACAGGCATAATGGTACTTTTTTTTTGCTCCTGCCCACCTTTCGCTTACCTTTATTTTAAAAGTTTTACATCAAAAATACCTCATATATGAATTTCCACTTAGCATAATGGAACATGCACAGCAATTGCATTTCTTATTGGTGCTGCAAGTACCAGGAGTTCATTGCTCACAAAACCATTTTATTTTATGTCTCTATAACAGTATAGAAAAATCAATGAACTTCTAATTAAGACTTAAAAAGAAATGTAGGCTAGTACTTTAATCCTAGATCAATTTGCTTTTATTTCGTAACAGCATAAAAATTTATCTTCTGAGAACATTATTAACTACTTCAGCTTTCGGATACCCAGATATAACATTTTGGAAGAAGTGCAATAAAATGATTTATTTCACATCCATCCTGAAACACCCCACGTAATAATAATATTAAGGAAGAGGACTTGAAAACACTGTGTTTGTACGAGAGGAGGGAAAAAAGGCCCTAGATACAAAAGACATTTCCTACATCTGAAGTTCTTTTCTCTGTGGAAATCTAAGTAACAGATACTATTGGTGTGAAGTTTTCCTCAGGAATGTTGTGAATATTTGTGCAAGATCAAACAAACAGCAAAAGAGCACTTTTTTAGTCATTTACTTTTCAGAAGGAAAACCAGAGCCGTATCCGGTGAATATGGACTGGTGACAAACAAAGCTCGGTGCTGCTGGTGTTTAGTCTGGGATGTTGTGTTACAGAAACCATGCCTTTGAGTACAAAACCTTACTGAATGGTGTTTTCCCTCTAGGTGCCCTCCCATATCCTGTCTTCTGGCTGGGGAAGAAATGAGTATCTGCAAGAGGTGGAAACAAGAGGATGGACCTTCTAAGTCCTTATGCAAGGTCTGTTCTGTCCAATGACCAGACACGGAAACACTTGGAAGCAATGGGATGTAAAGGTTTTGCTTTGCGTTTTAGGTGCCGTATTTTCAAGCCCGGTAATGTTATTTGCAACTCTACATTTGGTCTTATTTCCACACTTTGCAATTGTTTTCCAATTGTGTTTTTGAGAGCTGAGCTTGGTACTGTGGAGGAGAGGCAGTAGTTTGGTGAATTGTTGTGCCTGGATCCAACTAAGAGACAACGCCTGAAATCACAAAACATTTCATTGTTTGACCTTATTCCTGGTTAGGCTTTGTGTTAGCAGACTAATTCCAGCTACTGAGAGGGGAAGACTGTTTATTTGAAAAGCCAGGAGGTTACCACAGTGACAGCAAGGCAGAGCTTCATGCTGAAACAGAAGCAGTGAGAATCCCACTGCCCTCTTGCTTGTGTTACCATTGCTGGGCCCTACAAAAAAAAAAACCATCCTGCCTCCTGACAGAATTTGGGTGTGAGGTAACAACTGCTCTCTAGGGACTCTGCTACGGGTATGTCCACATGAGTGTGTTATTCCTGACATGAAATGAGACTGTAGTAGAGCATCCTCTAGGAACTGGTGCCTTCCAGTGAACATTTTGGCTGTGCCTTGGCATTTGTGCTGCCAAGAGGAGGGAATATGGCTTTAATGTTCACAGCAGACTGTGCCAGTGACAGCCTGTTGCAGCCAGGCTGCCTGTTTTTCTCTGTCCTGACATTTTCTGGGGTCTTTAGTTGCTTTTTCAAGGTAAATTCACTGTATTTCCCCTCTCCTGCCTGCATGTTTTAGCTGTGAATACTGCATGTTTCAGCTCTGATGTTCTATCTCACTGACTTACAGCCAGAGTAGCAACTAATCCAGTGGGAGACAGGAGCAGTTTTAATTTTTATTCAGCCTGCTGATGGAATACTACAAAGCAGCTTATGAGCCTAGGTGGACCCAAAATACCTTTCTTTGACAAAAGGCACCCATCAAGCTGCTTCCTTATGCTGGAGGAGGTCACTGTGGTCTGCAAACACGACCGGCAAATAGCAGGATCAGTGGCTGGAAACAGCTTGTGGAAAGGACTTTGGGTACATAATTTCTTCAGGTTGCTTTGTAAGGGAGAGTGGCCTTTAAAACCCAGCCCTAAATTTCCCCCTCAAGGGCTTGAGGTCATCGATGTGGTAGGTAAGTTAAAGTGCCTGGTCGGTAACTGAGGGAGGTACCTGAGCCCACATTCCCACATGCTCCGTATCTGACTAGGAAAGGAGTCAGAAACTTTAAAATGGAAAACCAAGGAAAGAGGAGGAGGTTGACTGAGCTGGGCCAAAGGTCTGTCTAGCTTGCCATCCTGCCTCTGGCAGCAGGTGCTCAGGGGGAAGTTATTCTGTTCCTTAACCACCAAGGATGTCTTCATTTTGAATAGTCCATGGTGGATTTTCCTTCCATTAAATTTTAATGCAGCTCCTTGAACTCTGTGCGTCCTTTTGGAGTCCATAGTTCCTGTGGCAGAGCATTAAACACATTAATTTGGGGCTGTTCTGAGAACTGCTTCCATTTATTTCCTTGCCTGATGCCAGCAAGGTTCTTGTGATGGTCTTTGGCTCTTGGACTGAGAGCAGTGGTGAGCAGTGCTTGTCTTCTCTGTGCTTCTTGTAGTCCTACAGAATGTGGTCTAAAGCAAAGCACATCCCCCTCCTCAGTGTTTCCTACCAGCAAATATCTCACAGTCTCCAGGAAGGTTGGGGTTTTACTCTGGGCTGCAAAGAGATGCCAGTCACAGTTCAGGAGCCAGAATGTTGAATATAGTGTGTCAGTAGGAACAAAAGCATTCTCCTTCTGTATCTGTAGTGCATTTAAATAGGTCTATGTCATTAGAACTGGAGTCTGGAGGTCTCACCTTGGCTTTCCTTACCTCTCCTGCCAAAGAGAAATTTACACCTGTTTCTTCAAAATTGAACGAAAGGGAAATACAGAGCTAAAGGGATATTTTGCGATGGGCTTCTTCCTGACTTATGGTGAAATGATTCCTGTTTGTGCAGAAGGATTAAAGGGTACCCGTTTTCCAACTCACAAACTAGCCTGTGGTTTCAGAAGGAAGTCTGGGCACTGGTGGAACAGAGGAAGATCTCTGGATTTGGTTCTGAGTTGTAGTCAGGTTTTATCTTACAGGGTTTACTCTGCCTGCACACCTTGCTGCCATCTGGGTGGCATCAGAACTGAGAAAACATCAGAGATCCACTGCAGGCAGAAGCAGCTTCCTCATTTAGACTGTGATCTAGCAGTGGGGAAGCTCTGGATTTTAGAATGGTCCTGTGACAGGGCTTCACCCATGTGGACATGAGCTGGTTACTGCCCACAGTGTGATGAGAAGACCTCTGTCTTCCAGAAGCTGAATTTTCTTCCTGTGATCATCTCCAAATACAGCGATGGCTCAAATGGATGCAGGATGATTTTACCAATTGCACTCTGTGTATTTCTGGGTGGATTAGGTATCACAGGTAAAGATCAGAAATAGTAATGAAAGGAAGGAATTTACTTCCACTGGCTGGCTGGCTGGCTGGCTGGCTGGATGGATGGATGGATGGATGGATGGATGGATGGATGGATGGATAGATAGCTTCCCCCTTGCTCCTTACAACTACACCCTCAGGCCTTTTGTTCTACAGAAACAGCAGGTGAAGTTTTTAGTATTTTTGTAAATATTTCTTATGTTCCCCAAAATCAATGTGTCCCTCCCAGTTTCCTGCTGTCTCATAAGAAGGGAGCTCAGGTTAAGGCAGTACTGTTTTGGAATCTTTCCTCTCTGTTACTGAAACGTGTCATTATTAAAACCGTGGGACTCAACATGTTTTGAGATATTGTACTCCTGTGACAAATCAACTGAGGGGCTCAAAACTTTTGGAGGAGTTATGTATGTACACACACTGCCAAGTGGCATCTGTTGTGCAAGTTTAATTCTGTTTGGAAATGAAGGCAAGAATGGCAATGGTGACAGAAAGATGTTTCTCTTCCAAAAGAGACTGAATGAGGTTTGAATTTGAAATAGGAATATTAAATCACTGCTGGACTAAAGAAGATATTTCTGTCAAAAGCATAAGCTTTGGGACCATGTCTAGAGAAAAATTGGCAGTTTTTGTGAATCTCTGGTTTGTGGTAACAAAGCCAGTCTATTATAGTTGGATTGAACTCCTTTACAAGATGTCCTTTGTGGATGATAAAAAATTCCTTGAGAGCAGGGAAGGAACAGCACAGGATCCCGGTCCACTCAGAAGCACACAATGTGAGTGCTGCTGTATCCTTAAATTGATTTTCTGGCAAGCAAAAAGTAAAATGGCTTATTTTTTTTTTTTATTAGAAACCTATTGAGTTATAAAAATACTTGTGCCCTGCATTTAGAGATGTAATAAGTTTAAATTCTGTAGGTGAGAAATTTCCTCCCCTCTTGTTATCTGACACATCTGGTGATAACCTCTAGTTCTGTGCTGTCTGTGCTGTAGTGCAGGATGATGAAATCAGATATTGAACTGCCTGGATCTGCTGTTATTAGAACTGATACGATACAGAGTCTGTAAGTAACACAAAGCTTCCATTTGACCTCCAAAGGCAGAGGATCGGATTTAGGAAGGAATACAATGCTCTGCAAACAGGTCCCTTACAGGGTTGGGGAGCGGGAGAAATGGATTCACCCGTTATGTTTTCTGAGCATGGGAGGATCTGGGCTTAAATTCAGCTTTCAGAATCAAAGATTAAAGTTTTACCAGAAAGCTGCTCAGGATCTGATGTGAGCTCACAATAGGCTCCTCGGTTCACTCATTGCCTTAATGCAGGAATTGTGTAATATTTAAGCCACTTTATATGGTTCACATAATAGCAACCACCATGTCAATAATAAATTCCCTCTGGAATCTGCCAAACAAAAGTGCTATACTTTTTTTGTAGGAACTGTCTGTATTGTAAATGATGGTTTATACATCTGAAAAGTAGTTTGAGAGAACTGCTGTCTCCAGCTCTGTTTTAGAGTGCTGGATCCAGAGCTTTTTAAAAAATTTATAGTCCACTTTGACTTGACTACACTTCTGGAATGGCCTCGGCATGGGATTGACAGAAATAAAAACATCCTTTTTTTTTTTCCCCCACAGACTTCAAATGCCTCAGACCTGCTGATTGCATCACAGCCTGGAGAGCAGGCATTTTTTCTGCGTGTTGCTTCTGTGCAAGTTTTAAATTTGAAGTGCAAAGTGCAGACAGTAGCTTACACAGGTACAAAGAGCTGAAGTTTGGCCCTGTTTCTCTGCTGTGGTGGGCAGGTACATTTGTGTTTTATTTAACTGGTTCCCAGTAGAGGTCCTGACAGGCCAACAGTGGAAAGAACATGGTTCAGCAAGTGCAGTGAGCTTTGCTTTGCTGTCTGCATTGTGTTCCTGCCCAGAGGGTCCCTGAGAGTCAGCAGTGGTGGCACTAAGGACATGCCAGGTGTTGCTGGGAGGAGCTGCAGCTCCTGGAGCAAGCCAGAGCTAAGAAGGGAGAGCCAATGCATAGGTGTCTTCAGGAGAAGGGGAAAGAGCAATGAATTTGGGCACTACTTGGAGTACCCAAAGAGATGTGTCAGGCCACAAAACTAACTCGAGAGTCCTTGGGATACTCTGCAGTCCCGTCTTAGCTTTGTGTCTGGAACTGCAACTTGTTTCCCACTGGCAGTCATGCATGGCTATCATCACTTGGGCTGCTCTGTACGGTGTGAGGAGCAGAAGGAGTGCTGCTGCCAGCAGAGGTGCACCACAGACCTTTGGGTTAACAGAGCCTGACTTGAAGATTTTTCTCCTACAGGATGGCTCAGTCCTGTCAACCACCCCACTGGAGTCCTGCCTTGTCTCTGTGCACATTACCTGCCCCAGCAGGCAGAGGAGACCGCAGATTGTTTTGGAGTTTCCTTGGGCCAGCTGAAAGCCCTCGAGCAAACCTTGGCGATGTATGCACTGCTATCCGAGGAGACCAGGCTGCCCCATTTCTGTAAGCCCTAGATAGAAAGCAGGCTGCTGAAGCACGTTTCCTCCTCTCGCTACTCTGTGCGTGGCTGATCCAGAAAAGGGTGGTTTTGTTGAGACTTGAGTATTTCTGCAGGAAGGGGTGCGTGTGCATGTGTGTGCGTGGGGAATAAAAAAAGAAACATTAGCGCGTTCTGACGGAGTCGCGTCCCCACTTAACTTAATGGCAGACACCCACCCATTTCACAGGGGTCAGGATTTCAGTATCCTGCGTGCGGGGGATCTGTCAGTAATGCTATCCTCGTTATAGCAATAGCTGAACTCCTGTTAGCACAGCAGGCTACAGGGAACTGCCAGTTAGCAGCTCTGTCACTTACGCTCCCTTCATGTGAGTGTTTGCGTTTGATTGCTATCTTGGTTAGCCGAGAAGGCTTTGTGTTTCTGGAATGTCCCTGAAGTTATCTCGGTGCTAAAAGAAAATGAGTGAAGAATCTCTCCAGCTGGACAGTTGAAGTCTCATGTCTTTGTCTTGGGTCTCATCTCACATGAAGATCATGTCACCTCTGTCAGCTCTCCTTCTCTTCCCTCTCCACTTAGACCCTGTAGGCACAGAGCCACTCCTGACTCTCAAACTGAAATGCAACCCTTTGCAGGCTTGACTCTGAATTAGGAAAAAGTCTTCTAGGGTCTAGTCCAGTAGAGGAGAATAAGCATGGCCTGAGAAATTGGTATTGTGACCCTTGGGAAAGAAAGAACGAGATGGCAACAACCATTGAACACTGACTTCATACCCAATGAAGCGAAACTCTAGAGCTGTCAAGACCCTCTGGACGCTTTGCTCGAATCATTTTCTGAAGGTGTCTGTTCAAACAAACCTCTACAGAGGATGGTTTCACCTGTGCACAGGTGCTCTTTTATCACTGTACTCTTCAGGGCTTAGTTGGGTTTATTCCTTCTGGGACCTTCTTTTGCTTGGTGCTATACAGACAAAATTCCCCCTCTCAGAGCTATCAGTAGGAACTGGATCTAGTTCAAGAGCAGTTCAGCCTCCAAACAACTAGAAAATGAAACATTTCTGAAGCACTGCATCCACTGTGGAAGCATTAGTTCCTTCAGCAGTGGCTAACTTATGTCCACATCCCTGTTGTGATGGGCTGAGGTACAAAGTTCTCACTAAAAGCAACAAAATCTCTCATGTTTCTCGAGTACCTGATCTGTGTACTTCCTTCACAGCCTTTTTTAAAGACAATGTGGATTTCCTGAGACAATTTGCCTCTATTTTCTTACTTTCTGGTCAAGGCTTTGATAAACTTCCAGATAAAGTGATGCATGTTGGGACTCAAAGCTGTTTTCTTTCCTTTTTACCGGGATCTCTTGACTAAATTGTTGTGGCACTGCAAGCTTGACATAGACTCTGTCTTTTTATTCTTCACACCTGTGCTACTTCTGACACGGGTAAAATGCTCACTATTTTACAGCTTCAGAGTGTTGCCAATAAAAAGGTTGTGATTCAAGCTAGAAATAGCACTTTGAAACCTTGCATTTCTTCAGTTGAAAAGATAATGTTGTATCTGTTGCGAATGCTCTTCTGCTCTATAAATCTGTTTTAAAACCTGGAAAAACTGGAAAAGCTTTGCAGATGGTGCTTCTTGGGTCCTGCATAGGTTACCTGTTGTCTTCCATGTTCTTATTTCTGCATTTCCTGTGTTCTTTTAATGGACGTTGTGTACATAGCGATGCCCCATTGTCGCTACATTTACCAAACATTGTGCAAGTGCTGCAAAGGTTCCTCACCTCCTATTGAAGCTTTAGATCTGTGCTCTGAAGTCACCCTTTCTAGACTCATACAGGCCATTTCCAGATAAAATCTCTTCCACGTTCTTTCAGTTGGGCATCTCTGGGTCCACCTTGGATAAGGAGAGCACTTCAGATTTCCCACCTCCTGGAGATATCTCCGTTGGCACTGTTATCTGTATGTATTTGTTGAGGGTTCTCCCTGATCATCCTCTGTGATATGCAAAAGATACGCAAATGGTAGGTACTGATGGTAATGTTTTAACCACAATAGTGCTGAAACTTGGGAGCAAGTAGCTTTTCTTCTTATGAAGAAGAAACCAAGAGCTGATATTCTAGTTGTAGCTTTGGCTTAATGTGGGGAAATATGTGAAGAATGGATTGTTTCTTGAAATTTCATAAGGTTAATCTTACTCACTGGGGGTTAGGATTTGTAATTTAAAACTGGCAAAATATTACATGAACAAACTATAGCTGTTTCTCTCAGTAAAGAGATGGATTTACAGGAAGAAACAAGAATTTGTTCATAGCTTACTTTTTTACCTCAAAATCTTTAGTAGGTAAAGAAAAGCAGCAGCTTAACAGTGATATGACATGGAATACATGGCAAAAGTGAGTCCCCCTTGATGTGGCTAATATCTGATAAATTAATTAATGTCAGATTGAGTAACTAGGGAACAGAATAAGAGAGAATATTAAATGACTGGTCTGGAATTCAGGCATTTTTTCCAAAGGACTAGCTTGTTTAGTGTGGGATCTTTTTAGACTAAATGAAGGATCTTGGTAATATACAAGATATTGTGCAATATTTTTTAATTATAGAATATTGCTGCAATTAAGTAAACATATTTTAATATTACTGTGACACAAACTAATGCATTTATCCTAACCAATTGACTACTCCATATCTGTCAGATTATATGCAAAATACATAGTTAATAAGTAAACATGAAGATGAAAAGGGGATTTTGGAGCTATTTCTGAAGATGATGTGGCATCTTGCCTGCTGCTAATCATGTTTCTAACACAATGGGGTTTAGGCTGGAGTTAGTTTAAACAAATTCTTGTGAGGCTGATTAACTCGGTTGGTTTGGTTTATGTGAACACACTTCTCTAACAGCTTTGGTCCTATTTAACAGGCAAGGGGTTATCATTCTGAGAAATAAGCTAATAAACTGAAGAAATAATTAGATCTTTCTAAGCAGACAGATGGCAGGGTCATGTCCTTTGATACCAAGAATGCCAACAAGCTTCTCTATTTTTACAATTAGATTGTTTCATCTGATAATTAAAAAAAAAAACCAAACAAAACAAACCTAAAAATAATAACTAAAAAACCCCAAACAAGACAGATCATGGTATAAATCTTTGGTTTTTTCCTCTATAGGCAATCTTTACTATAGCAACATTTTTACTGTGCTGTAAAGCCTAATGAAGCTGTTAGTGGGATCCTAAGTACCAAGCCAGACAGAATACTGGCATGTTGTTAAAAAAAAAAAAAGGAAAAAAAGAAGATTTCAGGGTTATGAAAGCTTCCTTCAAAAGCTAAGCTGTTTAAGCTCATCGCTTTTAGGAACTAGGTCTGGTGTTGGAAGGCAAGGAGGAGAATATGGACTGGTTGAGAAAACGTGCAAGCCACTAGAATAGCAGCAGAAAGACATTTGCATTTGTGCTGGATTTGGGTGTGCCGAGTTCATAAGAGGACATCGGCTGGGAGGGGGCCACAGGAAAGTCCAGAGGCAGCACTGCCTGTAGAGGAGGGGACAGGAAGGGTCCTGGCCACCTTGGGGTGATCAGAGTTGAGTACAAAGTGGGTTGGAAAGGTCTAAGCAGTACCAAAGAATTGTTACAAATTTGCTTACTGCTAGTTAGGGAAGGGTAATATTTTAGCCTTTTAAACGGAATATTGGCCATTTTCTTGAGAGTCGTAGAATCACAGAACAGTTTGTGCTGGAAGGGACCCTAAGGACCTTCTTGTTCCACCCCCCTGCCATGGGAAGGGACACCTTCCACTACACCAGGTTGCTCTAAGCCTCATCTGACCCAGCCTGAAACACAGAGATGGGGCATTCACAGCTTCTCTGTGCAACCTCTTCCAGTACTTCACCACCCTCACAGTAATGAATTTCTTTCCAATCTCTAATCTAACCCTGCCCGCTTTCAGTTCGAAGCCATTCCCCCTCATCCTGTCACTGCATGCCCTTGCCGAAAGTCCCTCTCCAGCTCTCGTATCCCCTTTAGGTACTGGAACATGTTCCAAGGTCTCCCCAGAGCCTTTTTTTATCCAGAAAAAAAAACATTTTAAAAGGTCCAGAAGTTCTGCATCCCAAAGTGGAGGTTAAAATAGTGGTACGTAATTCACAGAGACCTCCTGGTCATTGGATGAGGTTCAGAAGGGAGTAAAAGGCTTCCACTGAGAAAGAAACAGGGGGAATGTTTAATTCTTCATAGCTGCCCTTTACAGCCATGAGAAACTATATTTAGGAGACTTCAATACAGACATGCAATAATATGATTTTAGAGCTTTATGTACCAAACTGCACCTATTTACAGTCTTTGCCATGCTTTGTTCCCTACATAGTAGTAAATTTATGTTTGTAGAACAGTTTATCGAACCTTTCAATCATTAAAATAATTTCCTACTCACTTCAGAAATGTTCTATAATGACTATAAAGAAGAAAAAAATAGAAAAAAAATCTTTACTTTCTTAAAATAACTTGGAGTGTAGGAGAAGGCTTTGAGTTCAGTATCGCAGTCCCTGCTCTCTGCCTTACTTTCACTGATTCTGCTATTGCCTGGGTGTAATGGATTCACTTGATACTTCATCCAAATAGGTTCAAACAGCAGACTGGCTCAAGACTCAGTCTTTTTTTTTACCAGGAATTCCGTTATTGGATCTCTCAGTCTACTTATGAAATATGCGAAGCTATCTTTTTAATTGCTTTGGTCACTACTGTTCAGTGGAAAATGAGTATGTCAATGGATTTCATCCAATTTATCACAATGCCTCTTTTCCGTACCAGGTTTCGAAATAATAGTGGAGATCCCAAAACATAAGTAACTTTGGAGGGTTGTTGAGTTGATGGTAAGAGATGTGATCCTCTGAGGCTGCATCAGGACATCTGAACTAGGCCTGTCTCTTTATCTCTACAGGAATCTGTTTCTCTTCACTGACTATGGATGAAGCTCAGGAACCTTTTCTCCTTGTGCTGACACGAGCATTTGAATAACTGCTGAAGACTTCATAACTTTTTTCTCCTAATGAGGTCCATTAGTGCAATTTAAATCTCATTAAGCTAATTGTAGTCTGTTAGACTACATATCTCTGAAAATATGTTTAAAAAACATGAGGGGTGTTTAACTCATCAGTGTGTTACATGAAGTACTCAATTAATATTCGAGTAAATTTCCCTTGCAGTTATGCTTGTATCTGGAGCAGTTGGGCTGAGGGGATATTTACCAGAAAACATCAGCAAAGTATTCTGAAGTAATTGCCCTTTTCTGTCAAATGTAACAGTGCTCTTCCTAGAAAATTAACCCTTTAAAGTGATGGAAAGATGAAATAATGTTCTTGGAATATATTCATTCAGGAGATGGGTCTATATATCCAAGTTTTGCCTTCTGTCACAATACAAAGTGAAGGACCCTGGCTTCTGGGATCCCCTCCCAGGTGCATTGAGATGAATGTTGCTGCCAACCTGTAAAGGAGTGCTTTTCATTTCCATAAGATTGAATTTCTTTAGGAGGTCTCCCAAAGCAGAGGCATCCCAAATCCCTGCTCAGCCTAGGAAAAATCTTGGCTACCATCTAAAGCTATAAAACAGAAATAGAAGCGTCGGCTCTCCTGCGTTAGAAAGCTCTTTGACACATTCGTGTTACTGCAGAAACTTCTCAGATCTTTGTTTCCCCAAAGACATGTCAGGCTCGAGCCTTGAATGAATTCCTGCTGGGAAAGGTTGGATTTGCTCCTTGCAGGCAGTCAGACGTGGTTCAGGACCTGTTTCTCACACCAGGGAGGGAAGTGGGGCCCTTCCAGAGATTTTTGCCAGCAATATGCTGGGTTTGGCAGGGCAACCCTTGTTGTTCTTGGGTGATGAAGCAAGCTCTCAGGCACTCAGATCTTATTTCATGCAGGTTTTTGTAGGTCAGAGCTTACGTGGTTCTGACTGGAAGTGTGCTGGGGCTGTGTGTTCACAGCCTTCACCTGGTGAGGAACCAGCTTTTTCCTTCACCACCTTTTTCTTCTGGTGTGTGTCTGTGGTCTGGCCCACTGCCATCAGTACAAAAAACCGATGTCCTCTAGACATGGCAGTGGGTGGAGATCAGGTTAACAAGAGACACAAATAAGAATTGGTGGGATTTTTTTCCTGATTAAAACCAGAAAGTCTTCAGTTTTTCATGTTTAAGTTACCACTTCCCCATCCCAGCTCACCTGCATTGACCCTAAAACCTCTGCAAACACTCATGGGGAACTCAGACATTAGAAATTTAACTTCTTTTTTCCTTTCTTTCCTCCCTGTTTTGTAGTCACTTGATGTCCCAGATGTGAATCCTGGTCAATGGTACAAATCCTCCTTGGGCTTGTACCCTACTGGGCTAGTGAAGTCTGTAAGGAACGGAAGTGGTGAGTTACAGGGAAGCATTTTGACATCTGAGAAAGATCTGTGAGAGAAGGCTGTGCTAATTAGTAAAACTTGTGATTAAAGTAAGTATGGGGTAGGGAATGAGAGAAGAGAGGTTGCTGCAGCAACAAAAACTGTGCGGGTGCTAAATGTGCTGATTATGAGCTTGAACTCCTCGGAGAAAATGGATCCTAAAGGCTTATTGCTGATAAAAAGTGGTTTAAATGGAAAATTGAAGTGTGACATGTTTGGGTATGTGGAAGTGTTACTTGTGGCTTTCAAAGTGGGAGAGTCACTCTCCATTCTGCTTAGCAATGGGGGAAATTATTGTTAAATTTGGAGGTTGTAATAGAAGTAGAAATTGGAGAGCAATGAAGCTTCCAAAATCAGGATGATTGATTAGTGCAGTGCTTGGTTTCAGTTCTTGTAATGGTTGGTAAATTTCCAGTGGAAAAGTAGCTATAAAATAGAGTTGTGTGATTCCTGTAATGACACAAGAAATGTGCAGCTGCTCTCTGGGTTGTGGGAACACTGAGGAATAGGGGTGGGAGGTGACCCCCACTACCACTGATGGGGCTGGAGACCAAAGAGCAGTAACAGGAAGGTTACTGCCAGCCAAAGCTGTTTTCATTTTTAACACTCCCTCTATTTCAAGAGCAAGGAGTTTGTTGTTGTGGTTGTTTATTTAAATCATAAGATGTTCCTTGCATCATATCTTTCCAGACAGGAAGAGGTGAGAATAAACTATTGACAAAGTTGGTCAGGTTGCTTGGTGTGGTACCAGAAAGCATCACAAATGAGCTCCAATAATTGAAAATGCAGTGAGGGGAAACATGGAGGGCATGGAGGAGAAACATCAAAGCAGTTCTAATCTGGGAAGACTTCAGGGTAACGTGACTTTAGGAACTAGTAAGGAGATTAGGCAAGTGTTAGGGAGCTTTTTTTGCTCTTTGAGTTTGTTGTCTTTTTTTCTTCCAATAAGAAGATGTTTCAACTGGAGAAAAATGGTATGTTGATAACAAGGAGACTGGACTTAAGCTCAGGAGGTTAGGCCCTCATCAGATTTTCATCTTGCAGTCATAATTCAGAGGAGAACTGAATACAAAAGAACAATCTTCGTGAAATCTCTTTGAGAACACACTGAGAAAAACATTGAATTATATCTCCTATGATCCAGTCAGGCATATCTTTGAAGCAATAACATTCCCCCATGGAGGTGGGAATTGGTATGCACATCTGCCTGTTGTCTCCTGACTTCCTGGCACCGAACAAATGAGTCTCTGTCCTCATTGCTCTTCCTCTGACCTTACAGCTCTTGGGTCACTGGGTAGAGAAGGACTTTGGATTTTTAATTTGTGCGCTGTTGTACAGAAGAGAGAAATCAGGATAGACATGTCAGCTGCTTATTGCAGAACGCTTCAGCCTGAATTTTGATTTCCCTAATGCTCTTTTCTGCAATCCCAGGACACAGACTCGTGTCCAAGAGTGTGGCAGTTTGATACATGTCCTCTTTGCTTCAGCAATGGTTGACTTTAACCATCACTTATTCAGCGCATCGAAGTGCGAACCCTTGCGCAATGTGTAACTAAGCAGTGTGAATTTTATCCTTTGAACGGCGTTTTATGCACTTGCAGATCTTGCCATCACACCCATGCCCTTTTAGCTTCTGGCCTCAAAATGCTAGAGCTGTTTCTGGTGCAATGTTTGAGTTCAGCGGGGGCATTTCTGAGGCTTTGAAAAATGTGATTTGGGCTCTTTCTCAAATATTCTTTTGTCTTTTACAGGTAGAATTCTAAAGAAAAACATCTTATATAAAAGATACCCAACCTTGATAAAAAGAACTCAAATGAAAGAGCGTAACCCCTTGCATATTTCACCTTGGGCTGTGGCTAAACTCACCATACATTTTGCTCATTTCTCTTCAAACTTCGAACTTTGGCTTCCAATCTTTGAATCTTGTTATGCTCCTCTATCAGGCACTCAGCTGTATCTGAAATCTTGCCCCCAGAAGTATTAGAACAGGTGCAAAGTGCCAGTCTCTAAAGCAGGCACTACTTAATGTGGTAAAACACAATGAGCAACCATTTATTAAAAAAAAAAAAGAGATATGTACATATGTATCTCACTGCCTGATTTGAAACTTCCTGATAAAAGGACCTGGCACAATGAGGATGTCGTTTTGTTCCTCCATTCCTGTTCTTTAATAATAAGAGAATTTGAAAGGCATAAATATGCAATGAATTTTTTTCCCCAGTTATTTTTGTATCACAAGGCATGATAAGAAAAGATATTTTAGGTGAGGTATTTTAATAATGGCCCTTTTTCAGTTGTTGATGATTGAAAAACACACAGCAGCAATAAGGTACAAAACCTGACCATGAGGCAGCTTCTAAATAATTACTAGGCACAAGCTTGTCAATGCTATATTAAAGCATTATTAAAGTTAGGGGAATAAAATCAGCAAGAGTTGTTTATCAGCTTGCTTATGTATCTGGAACAAGTTGAAACAGACTGTTAAGGGGTTTTCACAGCATGTGGGAAAAGGCTACAGTTCTTTCTCTGGGTGAATTGTCCTTAGTAGAATTGCTACAGCAGAGCTGTGCAGATCTTTCCCTTCTCCTCTTCTTGTGTGTCCTTGTCCCAAAAAACTCAAGCAGAATGGGGCAGATTTTAACAAAAGTGAGGGGGAAAGACTTTCTGGCGGGACCTGATTCTGCAAGCTTTAAAACACCAGCTTTCTGCAAAGGTTACTTCTTTTCTAAGTAAATATATAAATAAATATGTGTAGTCACTTCACCGCAGTAGTCCAGACAGAAATGGATGTGAAAAAGAGAAAGCTCAGCTGGAGAGTGAGGGAGTATTGGGAGACAAAGTTCTATGGTGCTTTGAAGCATTTCCTATCCTACGAAGAATACTCCACTTATTTAGGTTTAGAAATCTATATTGCATTTAATATACCTCAATATGCAAGTCAAACAATCTAAAGCTGAAGTATGTGAGACAGAATTAGATATAATGTGTGATAGAAATTGAGTATTTTGGTATGTCTTCAATATTTTGTTCCCATAAGTGTACTAAATAACCCTTAGATTGACAGAAATGGTACTTTTCAGTTCCCATTCAGGTTTGGGTTAGTAAAGTCTAGTTTCCCCTCCATCTTCCTTCCCTTTCCTCTGGAAATCTGGACAGTCAAAAGAATCTGGGAATGCTGCTATGATTAAATATGGTGTATGTAGTGCAGTGGCTTTTTCTCCCATGTCTCTTCCACAAGGAAGGCTCTGGGGTGGGATGTGTTTTTACAGAAAACAGAATGGTTATCACCCTCATGACAGAAGATGAGGGACATTTTAGTTGATTATGGATGGCTGTGGACAGCTGATCGTCCCTCAAGAGAGATGGACTGATGTCTCTTATCTCATGTTATTTGCAAAATCAACAGTGTAGTTTGCTCCTAATGATGTTTTTCTGATTGCTTAGCTGAGAACTAAGCCTTTCCTAATGGGACCACACAGAATTGATTTGGCCAACTGTTCCTTCTGAAATCCTGAGGAAGAGAAAAGAATCAGTGCAGCACAGGCCAAGATGGGCCATCCTTATATGAATGAAAGTTTAGACCTTGCATTATGGGCACAAACAGGAAGTAAATTCTATTTAAACTTATGAAAATACTCTTACTGCAAATGCGGTCAAAGAGTGAAGCAGATTGCCCACAAGGGCTGTGAAATCTCCATCCTTGGAACTATTCATAACCTGACTGGGCACAGTCTGAGCAACCCGCTCTCCCTGGCCATGTTTCGAGCAGGGGATTTCAACTAGACCATCTCCAGAGGTTCCTTCCAGCCCCTGCCATGCTGTGATCAGAAACTCCCAGACCAGGAATGGCCAGACTGCTCTGTGTGCTGTTACCAGTCTGATGCCCTGTGAATTAGGAAAGGTGGAATGAACCAAACACAGCATGCACAGATAACCTGCAAAATTATATATATTAAACATTTTGTTCTGCTGAATAATCCTTTTTCTGTCCTTAAGCTATCACTATTCAACCTTGAGTCCTACTTCCCAATATCTCAGTATGTTCCATCATTTACAACGGCCCACTCCAAAGCCAGGTGAAGTTTCTATGTTATTTCCTTCTGATTTTGGCAAACAGGGATTCACTTCCTAATCCAGCTTTGTTCTCTGCTGGTGGCAAATCTGGATTGTAAAGAGGAGGTATTTTCCTCATTAATGACTGAGTCTCATGCTGCTGCCTGGCCTTTCTAAGACAGGATCTGATGGAAACTGCTGTTCTGGATCTCTCTAAAGGAAAAAACCTGAGGAAAAAACCTCAGTTTTGAGGCAGTTGATGGTACTGCTTGGGATACACACATTAATCACCCTCCAAAGTGATTTGTCTGCACAAACTACTGCTATGCTGTCACTCCATGGAGCCCTCACTGAGTGTGTGCACACACACTTCCCTGCCAGTCCATCCTCTCTGACTGGCAGCTATTTTTGCAAAGCTGCCTTCTGTTTTGTCTCCTGCTTTCCTGCCTTTCTCACACACGTCTCTCGCTGATGCCATCCCTCCCTTTCATGGGCAGGGAGCTCTTCCCCCACTTAAAGCTGCTTTGATTTTCATCCCACTCCACCATCTTCACCATCATGGGCAGTGCCCTGAGAACTCTTTGCCTTTTCGTGTCAAAGGACAGATTTCCAGTTTATTATTGCCAGACTATTTCTTTAAATACATAACCATGTGCCCAATGTCTTTTTTTTTTTTTCCAACAGAAACTCACTTTGCTGCAGCCTTTGTCTTACAGGCACCTGCAAGCTCTTTATTGATTTGTCTTGCCAGCTCTCCCTGCTCAGTCTCCACACTGTCAGGTCTCTGGCTCTGTTTACTTCCCGTAGCTTTTCTCTCCTCACATAAAGGTGAAGGCAGATATACCCGCGAGGCCTCTGTTGTCAGCAAAAATGGACTTCCACTGTGGCCAAAAGTATAAATAGCTTTCTTGTGATCTCATACAAAAAAATAAATTTAAACAAAGGCCTTTTATCTGTCTGCACCCACAGAAAGTGCAAAACCACTCTACTACTCTCTCTTCTATAGCTTTATAAATAGACTGTTCCTTTCCTTTCCCTGCTTGCTCAGGGCAGCTGAATGAATTCTGTCCAGAGATATTTAGTGCCCTCTGCCCCCTCAGTAGACATGGCATTAAAAAGAAAACAAAAAAAGAAAAAGGGTTTGATGTAAAATGACCATTTGCTTCAAAAGATCATTGACTGAATAATAGATCAAGCTTCACTTTGGTGCGGTGTTTTTAATAAAGGATGTGCCTTTGCCCACATGTTTCTGCTCAGCATTAACTTGAGAGACTGAAATGTTTGAGTATTCTCTCTAATTTAATAATCAGTGGTTAATTCTGCTCCGGCCTCTTCTGATCCTTTTGCTAGCATGTATTGGCCACTCAGAATATGAAGCCGAGATTTTAATTGAGCTCAAGCCTCCAAAGCTTTGATCAGCAGACTAGCTTGGGTTTCTTTAGCAGAAGCTAAAAGGTGTTGGCATTCAAACTCCCAGCTAGAGCAAAACCAGAAGGTGCTCCTGCAATCCCTGCAGTGACACTGGATTTTTCTGGTGACACAGCTGAACTCCGTGGTAGGGGTGGGGCTGACTCAGCCACACTGAAGTTTTAACTCCTAGACTGGCTCATACTTTCCAGGGAGTTTGCCAGTGGTTTAAAATAGAGAATTTGAGGTTGTACATCTTGGATCCCAGTCCTGCGTCATCACAGATGAAGAGTGACTTGTCTCCTGTCCCTCTTGAGCTGCAGAAGTGCTGCTCCTCTCATCAGTGCACACAGTGCCACTTTTTCTCCCAGTTCCCGTCCCATGGAAAATTCCTTCTTTCGCCCTCCGTGTGAGACTTGGCAAAATTCTCATGCCCCCATCACATCATGACCTCTTGTACTGCCTGTCACCATGAGTTGTGCTGCTCCAGCTTGTCTCCCAGATCAGCTGGATCGATGGCAGCTGACCTTCTCAAGTCTGAAGGCTGACACTGGTGGCTGCTCTAAACCGAAATTGTACTTCCAAGGGCTAATTTCTTGCTAAACTTCATGTTGGCTTTGCTGAAAGGGAAAAATAAGATCATTTGTAACCCATCCTGTGTTGATTTGCTGTGTGTTAGCCTTGACTTTGTCACCATTACTACAAAGGCTTTGGGGACATTTGTTTGAACCTCTGTGAGAAGGGAAAGGATAATTCCAGATTTCCCTCTGGTTAATTAAAATCTTTCCCTGCTCTTCTCAGGAAAAAAACCCCAAAACATCAGAACCAACATTTTTTGTAGTTTCCTGGTGGCAATCTTCTGTACATGGTGAGATCCATGTCTTTAGAACCTAAGGTCAGATTTATTTCAGCTCCGTGTTGCTCTGTATGAAAATTTTGCAATTTACATGAAGGACAATAAATTCAGGTCATCACCATCAGCAGAAATAGTTAAACCCCTATTTCTTTCATCCAAATTCAAATTGCTTGCTGATAATTTGAGCAGCAAACTGGCTTTGATAAATTCCTTTCCCAGCGTTATTTCATCATCATAATTATTTGCTGTTCTGCTTTGAATCTGCAAATTATCTCACACAGTTATATTTACATACGCAATAAAACTGGGCACATGATTTATTGTCTTGTCAACAGTAAAATAAATAAAACAGTTTGTGAGAGATTATCCCTGACTTTTGGGCAGCGCTTTAATAAATAAATAAATAAATACCTAGATGATAGATTCTTAGAAGGGGTAAGTACGAAACAAATTTGAGGTGTAACACTTTAGCAAACACAGCTGTGGGAGTTTTGTCTGAAGGCTGAATCTAAGGTCCTATTCAGATGAGAGATCGAATTCCAATAGGTTTTTCATTTTGAAACATGTGCTGATAAAATATTCCTCTGCAAAAAGAACACAGCCTTTGAGTCGGAGCATTTGTAGCTTAGTCAATAAACCTGTCTAAAAGACACAGTGGATGAAGGTACATCAATCACTCTTTATGATGATGATAGCAACGTGGCAAAGAAGTAATGTACCAAGTAAGCGTTGAGATTGATGGCTGCAGCTTTTATGGGTTGTAAAGAATAAAGACTAGGGAGATGTATTTTTAGTATTGTTAGTAAATTACTCGGGTATTTTGATTGCAAATATTATAAAATTAGATGTAGAATTATTGCCATGCATTTTTATTTCTAAGAATGTGAAAAAATGCTGATTGAGAAGACCACCAACCATATGCAGAATAAAAATCCACGCAAAGGCGTAATTCAACAAAACTGTCTTAGAGCCTTCTCTCATGGTTTCTACAGTCTTTAAATTATTTTTCTACATTTACTGATAGCCCAAACTTTTGGTTAAAAATATTTTTAATTAAATCAGTTAAGTATCTGAGTGTCTCATCTGAAATTACCTACGTAAAAATAACCAAAACAAATTTTACTTGCTCTTCATTTTGAAGCTGACCCACGAACCTCCACAGCACCTTCAAGATTTGGTGACGAATAAATACACTCTATTTACTGAACAATAAATAATGCATGAGCAGTCAGCACCCTGACAGAAGTTGAGAAAGACTGTTGCAGAAATGTAACTGTAAAAAAAAGTAAATTAAAATATGATGGTGAAAGTGATTTGTGAAAAGGAAATGGGTCAACAATGTCAAATTACCAATTTCTTCTGAATGACTCACCCAGCCATAGTACTTATAGTAGTGTGCAGTCAGCAAGAAGGAATTGGGACAGTATCTGTGGATTTCTTTACTTTTTCCCTCACATTGTCCTAAAATTCAAACTATCCCAAGTACTGCTAGGATAGGGTGTATCTGATATCCTCACCTAAATTTGTCCATCCTCTCTTCAGTCCCCCAAAATCTAATGGCAGCTCTTCAAGTTAGTAACACCTTTTCTGTTACTTCATGTTCTCAGTTGTCCCTGCCTGAGCAGAGCCAGGTTTGATCCCTGCAGTGGTGAAAGCCTCGTGTGAGGAATTGTGGTTACCCTGCAAAGCTCTATGGAACAGGCCGTGCCTCTCCTTGCTGGGTTAGAGCTCTGAGTGTGGTAACCCTGTGGCCAGCACGTTTCTGAAGATGCCATCAAACAGCAGGTAGGTTGGAAAAGACCTCTGGGATCATCAAGTCCAACGTTTGACTGATCACCAGCTTGCCAACCAGAGAACAGCACTGAGTGCCACATCCAGCCTTTCCTTAAACACCTCCAGGGATGGGGACCTTTGGCCATGGACCAAAGGAGGAGGTAAAACCATGATGACAAAGTTCCTCCTCCAGACGTGTCTCAAACAGACTTTAGATGACCCATTTTTGGTAACCAACAGCTTGCAGATACACCCAGGTGCAATCAAATGTCTCCTCACCTTCAGGGCTGGCAGGAACTTGGTCTCTGCATAGAAGACTCTGTGGAGTCCTGCCTGGAGTAGGTAGACCAGACAAAATATACAACTTATTAGTGCCTCTGCAGGCATCTGCTACAGCCTGTACACTGCTTCCAGCCCAGAGCTGCCCTGTGGCCCAGTGGCTGAAAGGATGAGGACATCTTGCTGGTGACACACGGTGTTCTGCTGTCTCAACGTGCCTTCAGAGTTGCTCAGCTCCCCTTGAGCCTTCTGTTGCACACAAACATCCCTGTCTCTCCCAAACCTGTGGGGTGTTGTGCACAGGGATCCTGGCAGGTCCTGAAGGCCTCTGCCTTTCCATGTGAATGAATGATTCTCAGGCACTTGAAATATGTGTGGGTATGAGATTTTTCTCTGTGCTTGTTCTTCTGCTAAGGGTCCTTTGATCTTTCAGGCCAGGAAGCCTTATTCTAATAAGGCAAGGTTTGTTTGTTTTGCTGAAAAAACATCAAAGACGGTAAAGAGCTCTTGGGTTGTGTAAGAAGTAACTAGACATGATCCTAACCTAGTATATATGCAATGGCTGATCAGTTTGTCTGGAAGGAGTCAACACAAACTCACCACACTTAGAGAAGTGAACAGAAGCAGGGCAGAATTACTGAAAGCAGCAAACACCAAGCCGTGTATCAGGGGAATCAATTCAAGGGGAGCTGCAGCAAGAAACTCAGCATGGGTTTTTTTAAGTCTATCTTTGTGTGCATGTTGCTGCACTATAATGTCTTCTCCCAACCTACACTACTAAAAAAATTACTATAGATTTCTTGTAAATCAGCACTAATAACAGCTGTTGAAGGACTCTTTGCCAGCCTTTTTGAACTGTGCTGGAAGTAATCAACTCTGTGTAAAGGTAATGTGCGTGGAATGCTACGTTCCCCTGGGGAATAATCTGTCTTGCCACATTGCCTTGTCCGTACCCTTCAGGTATACTTCCCTCAGCTGTGATTGCTTTGCAAATGAGGATATTTGCTTTCACATATCTGCTTAAACGCTGCTGTGAGTATGTGCCTGGGGTGGTGGTTCATTCAGCTCTTAGTCTGAAAGAGCGTTACAGCAGCAAGTGAGCTATTGGAATAACTCCTTCTGGCTCTTACCTGAACTGGCAGATGTGGAAAAGGGTTAGAGAATATGAACTGTTTGCTCTTTAATTTCTACATGGGGTGAGTGAGGATAATCTGTTTTAGTTTAGAAATGCCTTTGCTATTGGGCAGAGCTATTTGCACCCAGCCTTGTTCTAGTGCACTTCTGGAAGGTATCCTTGAGAGTCATATACCTTCCCACAGATATGTAGACACCTCTCCAGACACAGGAACAGGCAGAATAGGCAGCAGTGAACTGCACTGAGTACATGGTAAACACTTTTGCTTGCTGAGTAAGGTGTTAATGTTCTTTAGTCTTTGTTTGAATGTCAACACCTTGCAGTCGTCACTGGAGTTGAACCTTGCTAAATTCTGCAAGGAACAAAAGTGGAGTGATTATTTCCATCTACAGCTGAGGAAGCTGAGACCCCTGTCAGACCCAGGTAATTTCTGTGAGTTTGTGCAGCCCATACACAGCTGAACTGTGACTTGAACTAGCTCCCATCAGTGTCTGCTTCTCTTGACATAAATAAAGGTCTCCCACCATTCTTGTCAGGAGACTTTCTAATGCACAGTGCAGAGCTACCACACTGAAGACTCTTTCTCCAGGACTACCCACATCTGTTTCCAGGTGTGCAAGGTCTTTTTCTTCAGGAATATAGAGCACAGCTTCTGTCTGCCACCTCTGTTCTCTGCTCTCCCTGCTTGTGAATGGGTGAGCCCTGAGCAGAGCCAGGTCAGTTGCCAGCTGCTCTTTGTCAGTGTGGCCATCAGCGATGCTCAGTGCATGAACAAGGGGAACACTTGGAGTCTGGTGGTGACTGCCAGAAACAATGTGTTTTCTGTCCCATTTTTGAAGGGATGGATCCTGAGGTCCATCCTTATACAGGGTTTGTGCGCAAATTGCAGGATATCCCAGAGCCACTCCCCTGCCCAAACTTTTTTCCAGTGTTCTGGAGTTGAACTCTGTGGAATAGTATGTTGTGATAGCTGTTCCACTTAGCAAAACTTCAGCTTGTGTCAGCTAGTGAATAACAACCCTTGTCATAAAGGCACGGGGAGATTTCAGTCCCTGCACTGGAGCGATGCTATTAGGGCTGATTATTGGCAAATAATTATGTCTTGGAGTCTTGTTGTGCATCCTGTTTTTACCAGAACCCCTCACAAATATTGCTCACCTACCTTTTGTCAATGCATGTACTGTGCTCTAAAAGCACTGAGTGCATTGAGTAAGTTCAGAGGAGATTGGCTCACATTTCAAGGTAAAGAAATATGAGTTTTGCTCTTTAGAGTTAAAGCCTTCAGGGATCTGAAAACTCTTCCCTTGGGTTTATAGAACTTTATTGTTCGATGTCCTGCCTCCATCCTGCACATACAATATTCAGAGACCTCCCTGCAAGGATGCCCAGCTCTGCCAACATATTTGGGCATTCCCTTTCTCTTGGGAAGTTCTAGTCTGCATGAAAAAATTAAATGGACCTGGAAACGTTAAATGAGAACCATGGAAATGGACAACATGAGCCAGTAACAGTTTTGTATTTTTATATTTTCTTATTTATATTCATATATATTTATATATTCACATATATATTTACATATATATATGAAAATATATTTTCATTAAAATCCAGAAAATGTGCTCATTCCCAAAAGTCATTTAAATGCTGCCTGTCAGAAGCTGGAAAAGCACCCCTATGCTTATTTAGCAGGGATGAGATAGCTGTCTCCCAAATGCTAAAGAAAAGGACTTTATAAACTGGAAATGTTGGGTCCTTAGTGGGAGACACAACTTTCTAGGATTCTCCTTTGAACTTGATTGCAGATTTTCAGTGAGCTGTCTTTGTTTTCCACAACAGGGGAACTCCACTTGGGGTTTTACCTGGTGTGGGGCTGTACCAGAGCAGGGTTGCACACAGATGCCCAGGGGTCAGGGCAGTGTGGGCAGGGGGTTTCAGCGTGGAAGCTTGGGGCATTTGTCACCTGAGTAGCAGAAACCCTCCTCCAAACCAAAATATCACAGCAGGCTATTGTTAAAAAGTTCCAGCCACAGGCAAACTCATCAGAGGGGTGCAGAGGTGCTGTGGCCAGTGTGTACATGCTGTATGTCTGTTGTGTATGTCCTCAGTTGTATTAAAGATTGATTGAGCTGCACCAGCCTATCTCAGCAGTCATCTGACTTGGTGCACTCTAAAACCAATATAAGCCTGTAAACCTATTTAACCTTCCCATTTGGGAATGCATTTTGTTGAAGATGGCAGCTTGATGTTCATTAAAATTAAAGACAGAAAATAATATTAGATAATGCAGTGTTTTTCCCTTGGCAATGTAGGGCTGGCACCTCTTTGACGTTCCAGTTTGACCCTTTGTGTTGTTTTGAGAAGATGTAGTTTATTTTTATGTTATTTGGGATACTTTCTCTCATTGTCCTCTATACTATTTGTGCACCGCCTTCTCCCAGTCTGTCTTTTCCCATTCAGATATTTTTGGGAGGACAGAATATCTAAACAGAGGAGTTTTACAGCTGTTGGCCTCTCATTTAGCATTAACAATTGTCGGTAGAGAACACTGGACTTGCTGTAAGACAAAAGGATAAAGGAGATGCAGTTGTCAAGGTACAAAAAATCATTTATTGCATGATGAGCATCACTGCGGCTGTTTGGGTCTAAAACAACAACAATAATGCTAATTTGGTAGATATTATATGTTGGTTACAGCTGTAGAGGTGTGTTCCCAGTGTTGTGTGTATGAACTTGTTGGATCAGTATCTACAGGATTTTTCAACCTGGCACAAATCTGACTTACCTCAAGTTCTGGAACTGGGCTGATTTCTCTTGAAAAGTAAGAACTGCAAACAAATAGCAGTTTTTAAAATGTTGAATGTGGAAGACAGCGCTGATAAAGCTGTAGCCCCAGGACTAGAGCAGTTACAGATTCAAAAAGGCAATATTTCTATGTTAACATATATAGACCCTTTAAAGAACATCAGGGTTATGATTATGGACAGAATGTGTGCTGGGTGTTCAGCTGTCTGAGGTCACTGTTGTTCCAGCAATGCTGCTGATGTACAACATAAAAGAAAGAGTGCTCTGGGGGTTTTTTTTGTTCTTTGTGGAGAATTGTTGCTAAGCAATTGGGAAAACAGTAAGGCAAAAGATATGAAAGCATAATTCACTTTGTAAACAATAAAGATCTTTACAATTTTGGAAGAAACTGCAGCAATAATACATAACATCAGAAAGGAGAAGCTCTACAGAGCATCAACAGAACATTATTCAGGCTCTCTTTTTTTAAGAGTGCCGGAAGATTGACGACTTGATGCTGATGTAGAATTGAGTCACCATCACTGATATCAATCATTTCCCTACCATGGTTCACAGAACCTAAAACCACAATGAAGTCAGAGAGGAATGCAGATGCACACATGCACAGTGCAGATATATTTCACCAGTGTAACTTTATCAAATCAAAACTCATGACAAGTTTGCAGGTGGGGAAATTTTCTTTGCATTAATGTGACTTTGTAGAATTATTGCTTTACAGATGGTTTTGCATTGTTTTGTTTTGTTTTGTTTTTCCAGAGTGCCAATAAGCATCTGTATTGCAGTGGCTTTTGCCTATGAATTAGTAGAGGAATCACTGATTTCTCAAAGACAGCAGAAAATTTCCTGATCCTGGCAAAGGCAATTTCTTGTTTATCAACTTTCCAAAAGGTGTTGACTCCTGGGTTGGGCATTTCCAGCTCAGCACCTACCTGGGTGTTCTGCAGCATTACTCCCTGTATCAATCCTTGTCTGATTAAACTGATGCCGCCCTTTTGAAATCGATGGAATTAAGTCATTTTACATTGATCCTGAGGATCTGTTCTAATGTAGAAATACTTCCTTTTCTGTCAGCTGGCATTTTCATCTAGCTTGGAGGTGAGTTTGAAGGATGCAATATACTTTTATCTTTTCAATCAGCTGCCAATGCATTAAGAAAACGTGGCATCATCTGTTCTCCTGTTATCTTTATAAAAAAAGATCCAGTCTTTTCTTTGAAACTCCCAAAATTGGGAGTCCACATGCACTCAGTGCTCCTGGATACCTTCTGAGAGAGTGCTCAACCAGCCTCACATGTTTTGCACAGAGAGATGTGGGAAGAACACATCTGGCCACGTGAAACTTCACACAGAAACTTTATTTCTGCCTGTGGTTGCTGTATTTCACTACAAATTATTCTCCTTCAGCAAATTTAGGGGAGAAAACCCCGACATTCCTTTTCAAGTGTGGACTCTGGCATTCTCACCTCAGCCAGCCCATCCTGGGCTGCTGCCTTTTCTTTTGCCTTGTTCCTCTGCTGGTTTGCTCCAGCTGATGGGATGGGATGGGATGGCACGGGATGGGATGGGATGGCACGGGATGGGATGGCACGGGATGGGATGGGATGGGATGCTGGGCTTTTCCAAGCTGTGTCCCCTTCACCTTCCCCAGAGAGGAGACCTGCAAACACGATTGTAAATCCCCATATGAGTGACAACATTTAATGCTGCCAGGAAAACAGCATAAATAGGACCTCTGGTGCTAAACCTTTAATTAAAGGTCTGAAATTAAATTCTAACAAGTTGCCACGTAGCCTTACGATCCTTTGAAACCAATGGTCCAAATTCTGTTGATTACAGCAGATCCTGGCTTTCTCCTAAGGTGTTTCTGCTGCACTCACACCCTCAGAAATGCTCAGGATGTCACAGTGCCTGTTCATTTGATGAAGAGCTTTCCAAGTTCACAAGGAGACAGAACGAAAAAATACTGTGGGGTTTGGCCATCTACAGACAATGAGAATGTTTGTTTTTTGAAGTTTCGCTTTGGGTTTTATGTTTTCATTAAACAGCAGCAATCCAGATTTTATTTTCCACACAGTTCTGGTAATATAAAGAGTTTGTTTGCTACATAGGTGAACTCATCCGTGGCAAATCACATGGAAACTATGGAAACACTCTGCTTAATGGAGTACAAGTTCAGGCTGTCTCATACTAAAAAATTAATCATTGCTCTGTTTTTTCTTCATAGGATTTCTTGGGAGGCGGGGAAAAGAGGTTCAGATCAGTAGGACATGGGAAGACTAAATAGTGGAATTGATTAGACCTAGCTGAATTAATCACTGAGAACAAGTTGCCTCACAAATTTAATTTTTTATTTTTTTGATTGTTTTCCCTTATGTGAGAGGAAGTGTTCATGTCTGCAGGTATTGATCAAATGTTTTACCTAAACACATTTTGGAGCACTCATGTCACTCACAGATGTGCCCTTATGTCCCCCGGGATCCTTTGGCCTTTCTTGTTCTTCAGTGGCTTTGCTGGTGGTGGTTCAAACAGGCCACTCTGCTATAGAATGCCAAAATATTCTCAGGACACGAGACATGGATTCTTTCAGTTTCTGCTCACTCTGACTGCAGGAAGGTTGGTTCTGCACCGGGTCCTTGGATTAATCCCCAGATGAAATTTTATATTTGTCTTTGGGGCAGCAATTATCTCCTCTTTTCCACATAGACCTTCTGTCCAGAAAGGTTTATCCAGCACTCCGAGTGCTCAGCAGAGCAAAGGTAACTTTTCATAGATTTTATCTTAGATTTATTTGGAGTTTGAGAATTTGATAAGATTTCCAGTTTTCTCTGCCTTCAGTATTTTCAGATTGTGATAAAAGTAGAATCATTCTTTTAAAACTGAGATAATTCAAATGTTTGCAATTCAATTTAGTGTGTAAACCCCTGTACATTAGGACTCACACCGTACAAAAATTATTCCTGAGGAGAGATTGCATATCAGTGTTTCCCTTGAGCTGAATGTGATACAGTCAGGCCTGTTCAAAAGAGTGAATCCTGAATTCCAAAGGGGGCGGGGTTTTATGGATTCCAGCAACAGGAGAAATGAGCTACCAAACATGCAAGCTTGCCACCCTTAGTCTAATTTTATTTAATGGAAGTACTTCATGGAACTGTGTCAGGTAGTCTGACCTCAATGGGATTTTAGCATACGCTTGAATGTTATGCCGATTCTGAGATCACAAATATAGTTAATTTTGATCATTTTGATGAAACAGTGCATTCAAAAATACAGTTTTTCATAGGGGTGAGCTGTTTATAATGATATTTTCTTTAGAGAGGAGATAAGGGGAGAAGGGATGAAGACTCCACTGCCAGTCTTTAGGACCCTGGCTGGGCTGGCAGGAGAAAACTCTCCAGGTCTGTACCCTTCCTGTGTTAGAGACCTGATGTATGAGGAGCTTGGCTGTGAACCAGACAGGCTCAGAGTGTCGAATCTCAATCTTTCCCATCTTCCCCATCCATTTGTCCACAGGAGGAGAAATCAAATCTCTTATTTCTGTAGCTACACTTCCATTCAGAAAATTTCCCTAAAAATCTTTTTGTCTTCTACCTTTCTAGCTTTCTTGGGGATTTTCAATTATTCTTCCTGTAAAATTTGAAGTATTCTGCTTCAGGTTCTTCTAAAACTTGACATTTTTTAGTTTTTCCTTTTTACTTTTTTTTTTTTTAATCAGTTAGGAAAGACTCACACAAACCCAGCTCATACCTCTGGGCTCATCTCAAACCACCACAAATCTGCTCACCAAGACTTGTCATTTCTTGATAGTGCTCGGTGTCCTGCAGCTCTGTGACGTTTTGTTGTTTTTCCTGACACTGAATTCTCAGTTTCATATCAGAACAAGAGTGTACAGTTGAGTATTTTGAACAGTCACAGAAAATGCCACTTTCCTTTTCAATTATTGCTTGAATTCACTCTCCTCTTCAAGCTGCTCTTGTTCCCACATGGTTCATGGCTCTGCTTTCCTCAAGTTTATGTTATACTTGGTATTCTCTGAGTGCTGCCTGGCTGGAGGTCCTCTCTCATCATTTATCTAGGCTGGTATGAACTAGGAATGCACATCTATTTTCATGAGCATTCCCACTACTCTGTAAGGCCAGAAAACTTGCAAGGATTGGGTTTCTGCTAAATTTCCCATTTAGGGTTATAGACACAGGCACACCTGAAGCTTTTCTCTCTGAACCTGCTTATATGGGAATGAATCATGCATGCAGGGAAAGGAGAACTTAAACCTGGGAAGGAATCTTGGGTTGCCATTCAGACTCCTGTGATTAGACCCTCTGGCTTGTATACTTAAAAGGAGCATGAATCACCCACTGGAAGCCTTTCTGTAGCTGAAATCAACTTCCCTGCAGGTTGATTCAATATTGCCATAGCCTTATCAGCTTCCCCAGGGTGACTTTACCCACCTTTTCTTCAAGGAAAAGAAGCTCATATCGAGCACCATTAATAACTTGCCTGCATGTGGGGATGCGTCCACATTTACTCCACTCCCAAACTCATCCCAAAAGTATTTCTGAAGCTCAGTACAGACTTGTTCTCCTTCTGCCACCCCCTTTACCTCCATTTCAGCAACCTTCTTCTCCAGGCAGATGGCTCCCACCCCCTCCTAGCTCCCCTTGACACCCTGCCAACACCATGCCCAACCACCCCTGTCATCTGCCTCTTGTCTCTAACCCAGTTCCCTCACATATGACAGACTACAGTCTCCTCTCTCTCTGAAAAGAAACACTGCACCAGCACACCAGTACCCAGGAAACCTGGTCAGACAAACGGGGATGGGGATCAGAGAGGGGGTGCAAGGCTTTCCTACGGAAGTTTTTTGACTTTTCAGCCAATATAACTGACTTTTTAAGGCTATTTCTTTCTTCCTGTTCAAAAAGAAAAAAAAAAAAAGAAAGCAAACACGCCCTCACTTCCTCCTCCCAGTCTGGTTAGAAATGCTGCTGAAGCACAACGTGGGAGCTGTAGTTCCACACTTGGTGCATCCACTCTCTCACGAGGCTTCCTGACCACCCCCCCACCAGAGCACCTTGCCAAGCCTCCTGAATCCCATCTCCATGCTTTCCGTAGGAAACCCAGAGCAGATAGATGGAAAGAGCATGTGGCTTTTCAACATCAAGCCAGTCACATGTCATTTTTTTTGGCTTAAATCTGAGAGCTTTTCAGAATACGAATGCATTGGTTTTCCATTTTCTTTAGTACATTGAAATTTTTTAAGGAAAGCAGAATCTCTCTTTTTATGGGCAAAAAAAATACCAACAAAAGACAAGACATTTTCATTCCCTAAATTTCTCTTCAAAATGTTTTGATCACCTTTAGTAACAAGCTGATTTCTGCAATGTGTAAGGTAACCTTAAAAGTGACTTTTCTTGAGACATCTCTCTAAGATCTGCTGGCTCCAAGCTCAAGAAGTTTTTTTGTCTTTGTTACTCCTGAAGTCCCCTGATCACAGCACCCTGGTTAAGTTTTCTTTGTGTGTTAAACAATATCGTGTTCTCATCTCCCAGCACTAGATTTGCACATAAACCTTTGCAAATTGGCCCCAGGAGAACCTGGGGAATTTATAATCAGGATCACAATATAACCTTCAATAAAGTGTCCTCATAAAAGATTTCACATTTGAAGTTAGACACATCCCTTTCTAGTTCAGGGAACAATTTGGGACTGCTTCTGTCTTTAAACTCATGGCTATAAACTACACTTAATCCATTGCCTCCCACTGGCACATTGGGCTTCCAGTGATCTGTTAGACAACATTTCATCCTTTCTCTTCATTGATCTCTTGTTTGTTTAATGCATTTTCCATCCCTCAGTCCTACAGTAACGTGATTTCTCAGTTGTGTTTGGCTTAGTGATACTGGAGAAGGCAGATTTAAGTAACAGTTCTCATTTTTCTTATCTTTTTAATACCTCAGTATGGCAGCTCTGTCGATAGCATAGTGCTAGTACTACAGAGGGTTCTAAAGTACTTGTGGAGAAACTCTTCAAGACTTCTCAGTGCTTGATGTTGTATATTTCAGAAGACAAAACCCGAGGTAAGGGAGCATAAGAAATCAAGGAAAAAACCACTGTAATTTGTCACCATGCAATACACATATATATTACCACATTAATAGATACTTATCTGTACCTTGAAAGCGTGCCAGTGGATGTAGAGAGTTGCATTCATGCTGCATTCCTTGATGTTGTGGCATCTGGGGCAGGGGACAGCTGTTCTCTGAGTTTTCATTTCGCTTTAATTTGATGCCCACAGAATTATCAACAAGAAATATGAGCTTAACTTTTCATGGTTGAAACTGTGCTAACATTTGAAAACCTCACTAATTCCATTTATAAACCTATCAGAGGCCAGGTTGGACAGGGCTTGGAGCAACCTGGCCTGGGGGAAGGTTTCCTTGTCCAGGGCAGCAGGGTTGGAACTGGATGGTTTTTAAGGTCCCTTCCAAGCCAAGCCATTCTGTGATTCTGTGATTAGAAGTGGTCACTGGTAGACTGAATGAGCTGCTTTCTTCTGAGACACTGAGCTGTTATCTAAGAGACTACAGAGCTGAAAATCCCATCATAAAAATCGTAAACAATGAGTTTATGACTTTCAAAGGCAGCTTTGTGTCTTGGGTGACAGTTGATACACCGAAAAACAGTGAGACTTTTGTTCTTTAGCAGTTTAGGTAAAAAATCCCCTCCTGTACAACGTTTGATGCTAAAACTGAGACAGCCAAAATCCCAAAAGAGAGAGGTGAGTCAGGCAGAAAACGCTGTTGCCCCAAAACTAAAACGATGATCAGCCTGGCTGGGTTTCCATTTTCTCTAAAATTACTGAAGCTCTTGGGGAAAGACTTGCATAAAAGGTCTTGATATTTTTGCTTTTGTCTAATTCGCCCAGGAAGCTTTTATAATATATTACTGATTTCCAGTGGTTTTTACCATTAATTCTGCATTTTGTTTCAGCTTGGACAATGTAATTTTCATTGACCTATTTTCAGCCACACAATATTTTTGTTGTTATTATGCAGCAGCCTAGAAATAGCAGTGGGAATTGAGAAGAAATTTTAATTTACAGGACTTGATAAACCTTACCAAGCACAACTGTTTGTGTTTCGTATTTCAATTTCCTGAAGGGGCACAAAGCTGTCCTCTGTAGCTTTTACATAAAAAAAGTCACATTCTTAACATAGATGTAAAATGCTGAAGAAAATGTAGAATGATAAATTTGGAGCTGTGATCAGGGTCTAGCTTTCCTAAAGCTCTTTTTCTGAAGAGTTAAGTGATAATGCTATTAAAAATAAAGTGAATAAGTAAACACTATCTTCCAGAAACAGCTTTTTCTGGGATTCTATCTAGCCAGCTTTGTTTAGAAAGCTTCAGACTCCATGTCGTAATTTTAATGACATTTAAATTCAGCATTCATATTGCAGGACAAGGAGATGGTTGCCCCTTTGCAGCAGGGCCCCCCATTTCCATACTGGCATGAAGTCAATAAAGATTCTGCTCAGGGTACCATGGGTAGTAACTGGGAAATGAAAGAAAAACAACACTCTCCTTGCCCCCTCATTGCTAAATAAATGTTTGTTGAATTAATAACTGCTCATTTTTTTAAGCAGTTAAGTTAGCATAAAAAGGGAGAAAAATAATCACTTTGTGCTGGCTGGGGCAGCAACCCTGCTGGCTGCCTGAGTGTGACAAACAGCAAGGGTGGGAGAGGAAGCAGACAGAATATTCTTTTTTTTTCCATTGAGAAAGAAGGAGCCCAGTCTGGAAGCCAATATTTGGAGTTCATGTAAGCCATGATTGCCACCTACGATCCCCTTCAGCCCCACCCAAAGACCCTCTCAGCAGCTCTCCCGGGAATTGGTGTATCCAGTCACCCATCCTAGGTCACTTATTTCAAGAGGGAGCTCTGCCTGTTCTGCTCACCAGCTGGCACATTCCCATGGCCCAAATGTCACCCTCCATTCACCTGATTGCAAGATGTGACCCTTGGGTGTCACAGACCAGGTGCTGTTGGTTAGGAGGTGAGGAGAGGTGGCACTAGCAAGCCCATTGCTGGAGCATGTTGAGTTCTGGGAGCCATCCTGAAAACAGAGATTGGAAAACTTAGAAAAGAGCTACAGAAATGTCTGTAGACATGGGACTGTGCCCGGGAGAGACTGAGCTTGAAGGTGAGTTAGTTTTCCATCTCTGCAGATGGATGGCCTCTGAGACTTGGGGAATGGTCTTCAAATTAATGAAGACAGAGTGTGGCCAAAGAAGCGGAACAGGAAACTCAGACAAATTCATGCTGAAAACTGAGAGTGTGATTTTGATAATAAGGATTGTTCAGTACTGAAACTGCTTGTGAGGAAATATGTAGGAATATCACCATCCTAGACTTGATTGAACAGCCTTCCAAAACATGGGCTAGAACTTCAAAGAAACTGGGTTTAATGGTGGTTTCGGGGTGGAGGATCTTTGGTCCCCAAGCTGTGAGATGGTACAAGGCTCTGAACCATTCTGTGCACTTCTTTATAGAAAACATTTTGTAGGCCATGACATTTTTCTCTTTACACACTTGGGGTATTTCTCTGTGTCCTGGAATGAATAAAATGCTAATCTTAATGTTCTGTTGTTTTTCACTTAAAATTGCAACATTTGAGAGGGATTTTTTTTCCCCCTTAGAAACTCATGCCTTTTCTCTGTTTTTATGGCCTGGAGGTTTTCTCTCTTTTTTATTTATCATCTCATATTGCTATGGTTTGAAGATATACAGCAGTGACGCAGGCTGCTGTTGGGTTTTGGTTCTTTGACTGGTTTCTATTTTTAGAGTGTTCTTAGCTGCACTGAAAACAGGCAGCAGCAACTGTGTTGGCCCCAATATCTGGCACAGTTTTTTTCTGAAGATGCACTGTGAATAACACATCCTGCCCTATATTTAGGGACTATGAAGAACGTGACCCTTTAAAGAACACGCTCTACCCGGATAAGTAACAGGGCTTGTGGCTGCCCCGATCTGCCCCTGGACAAAGGAAACCAGAATTAACTTGGCTCAGCTCCTTCCCTGAGGCACAGTGCTGTCACCAGCTGTGCTAGCCCACCTTGCAGAAAGCCAGGTGAGCTCTGCTGCTGCCCAACCAGCCACCAAACACCAGGCCCTGGAGCACAGAGGTACTGCTTGGCTGCCCAGAGGATCAGCCTGCCCAAAGTCTGATTAAAAAGTGGAATGTCCCCTCCAAGAGCTGGAGCAGCTCCTCATCTCAATCCTCAGAGCAATTAGAGATGACAGAAGAGCCAGGATTAACTCTTGCTGGCAGAGCAGGGCCTGTGCTTCAGCTTACCAGAGTCCAACTGGGCATCCTTCATGCAATCAGCCACGGACTCATCTCTTTGCCAAAGCAAAAAGCGTTGAGCCCTAATTTTATCCCAAGGTATGGAGGATCACCTGGGCATTCCCAAAATCTTCACTGGTCTGAATAATTTTTTTTTTTTAAACCCCTGCTCAGTACGTGGTCTATCTTTTTATCAGTTTGTGCTTTAGAGGAATCAGGAATTCCCCGTTCTAGCCTTTCCTGCAGCCACTTTCTGTCTAACTCAAACACCCCATAGGAGAAATCTTCACTTGGGATAAATAAAATGAAGTAATTTTGTCATCAGTTTCCGGAAGAAGAAGCTTTGCCTGTGAAAGATTTCTTGAAATTCATTTTCTGGGTATGTGGTTTCCTTTTTTAAACTTGAATTTCCTTTGAGGTTTTGTCTCTATATTTTTCCCTGGATTACCTGAAGTAAGAAACTTTTAGCTGAGCTGCTTTTGAAGAAGGAACACCAGTATTGAGAAAAAAAGATTCTGTTTGAGATTGTAATTTCTACCATTTAAAAATATTACTAAGGTTTGTATTAAAAAAACCCCCAAGATAATAGGAGTGAACAGGGCTAAGTGAAAGGAAATGCAGGCTGAGTGGTGGTGTGGGTTTTGAGTAGATTAAAAAAGGTTCTTTTCTCCATCCGGTGTGAAAATACTATCCATGCCAGGCATTTAATGCTAAGGCATTTAATGCTATATAAAACTGCCCTGAGTGAGGGAAGAGTCTTGTACAGGCTGTACTGTTTCTCACATTTTCATGTGATTCCTCTTCCCAGTCGTGTTCCCAAGTCTTGCCCTGTTCCTGTGGATATTTTGAGCAGTGACTGGCACTGAGCAGACCATGTCCATACTGCAAGTGTGAGTCCAGGCCCTTTTCTGGAGTCAGGCTGCTGGCCCAGGACACCCCGGTAGGCACCAGTCAGGCACCATGAGATTTATCTGAGGGAAAAGCCTCAGCCTGCACTCAGACTCCTTCATGCCACATGGAGACATCAGACACAGTCCAGACAGTGAACTGACAGCTCTGTCCCCAGCAATGTCTGTCTTAAGTCAAATCTACTTAAGTCTGCCAAGAGACAACGATGTGCTCAGAATCTGCATGGAGTGTGGCTCCCAATATGTTGTATTCCACTTTATATCCTGGTTTTATCACCCTTTCCCCATCACAGACCAAGTCCATGGGTTGAGAAGTACAAGAGAGAACCTCACTGTCTTATTTCCCATCTTGGATCAGGTCTCAGGGATATTTGCCTTGTGACTACTCTTAAATAATTCTGTCTAGCATCTGATTTAAAAATATCTCAAAGTCAAGCTTTGTGCAATATCATCTGTTCAAGGCAACACCTAAACTGAACTGCAACTGCACGCTCCGTGCCCCTGCTTGTTTCTGAGGAGGAGTGAATTTAGTCCAGGAATGGAAGGATTTCTGCAGCTTCTGTATCTCCTTTATGATAAAATTTTTGCTTGGGATATGTTCTGGGCTCGCAAAAGGCATGAGGCCTCTTTACTTTTGCATCTGTTTGCAGCTGTCCTTGTTAATTGCTAATTTTGCTTGCCCATGTTAAAATCTAAATGTCACATGGCAGTGTATTTTGCCCTAAGGGCATAATAGGAAGTTATTGAAAATAGGTTTTTTGTGATTTTTTTGCTTAATTAAAATGTCATCAATATACCCTTCTTTATAGGAGGCCTCAAATTTTTCGCACTATCCAGTATTTTCCGTCTCCACGTTCTCCTGAACTGCTGTTTTTACCCCTCTAACTCCTTTCTCTGCATCCCTAGTGACTGAGCATGATCCTAATGTCAGTTCTAGGGCATGTTCCACCATCTCCTACCTGGAACCCCCTCCCACAATGAAACACATTGTGAAACTTCAGGAGAGACAGCTGTTATCCATGTGTGCTGAAACGGGCAGTGAATGGGGTTAGGTATGGTTGTACCTTGGTAATAAATGAATAATTTGGGTCAGAAGGGATGTCAGGAGGTCTTCTAGTCCAAAGCAGACACAGCACTCCAGATGCAGTCTCACAGGCACAGGACAGGGAGGAAGGATGGCTTCCCTTAACTCAGTGACTATCCTTGGTTGTTCTTTTTTTGAACATTAACCATAGCCAAGTCTGCCCTCGAGGGAGGCTGCAGTGGAAAGAAACACCAACACTTCCCCCTTCTCCAGAAATCTTCTGATGCACAGAGCCCCGGGGGGGAGTGATAGCCAGAATGGGGTGTGAGAGCAGCAGTGCTGAGGAAGTTTATTTAATGCTTCCTTTGGTGTGGGCTAGAGCTGTGGCTGCAGCAGAACACCACAGAGCAGGGTAAAGGGTCACATCCTGTGTGTCCTCCCCACAGGCTGCAGCCCTTGAGAGCCCTCACATCCTCAGGGTGATGAGTTTTGTACTTCTCTGCCATAATTTAAATCCACAAGAGGCTGTTTCTAACACTTCATTCTAAACCTCTGCCTAACACAGGCCAGAGAAATCCTCCCAGGAATTCCTGCCCTGTGCATTGCATCCCAGCCTCCGTTTCAGCTAGATCTCTCAGATACAGAGATTTACTCATGTTTTAACAACACTATGAGGTGCAGAATTTGCAGCTTCCCTTGATAAACTTTATAATTTAAACAAGCCACTGAGTGGGAGAATAGGCTTCAGACTATTCCAGAGTAAACTGGAACTTATAACTCTTCTATGAAATATTTTCAGAATAGATTTGATAACTGTTTGGAGCTTAATCTTACAATTCTTCTTCTGGTAAAAGGTGTCTTGATGTCAGCAGCAGACCTGGCAGGCACTGTAAGATCATTTCATTTCGCCTTTCCCTCAGGCAGCTAAGAAATATTATAATTGCTCCACTATCTTAAGGTTACTCTTAGAGACATTAGCTTTAGTAATGCAAAACTGTGACTGGTATCAATGCTATTAATTAATAATATTTATTAATTTAATCTCGTTTGGTAACATGGTAACTGGCATGCAGATGCCAGTCAGGCAAAAAACAAAAACCAACCCCGAAAGACAGAATCCTGATGGATGATGCCTTTGTCTTGCAGCACTCATTGCCCATGCAATTGTTGATAAATCCAATGCTTTTCTTGACCAGCAGCATGTGAGTTCTGTTCTCTCATGCCAGTAGTTTGTAAAGTGTCATTTGAACAATCCTTTCTTTCCTAAATGCAGACTGAGATCTGGGTGAGACCCAGATGAGGGCTGGACTTCGGGAATACTTGAGCAGCCTGGTCTAGTGTAAGGTGGCCCTGCCCATGGCAGGAGGGCTGGAATGAGAAGATCTTTAAGGTCCTTTCCAACCCACACCTTTTTGTGATTCTATTATATTTGTGCATCTATAGCAGAGATTTGGAGATCAGCTGTTCAGTAAACAGTGGATGCCTCAAAAATTCGGGGAAAACTATTCCCTGGACAATTTTCTCAAAATACACCATGTTGGTATACATAATAGGGGTGTCCTCTATTCCTCAGGGTATCCAGCAATCAAATCTCAGATCTCTTTCTGTCTCAGGGCTGGAGTTCTAAGCTCCGTGGGGCTGTGGCACAAGGCATGTACAAAATCTCAGAAGTGTTTGAACCACGTAAGCAAACAGAAGAAAAGGGGTAGAAGGAAATCGAGAAATTTCTGCCCAAATGTGTCACTCAGAGCCAGAGAAACCAGTGTAATTGTTCCTTTTGAGAGATTATTAAGACCTCTGTAATGGAGTCCTTGCTGTATTTCATTCTCGTGACTGGAGCTTCACCATAAACTCCTCTGTGAGGTGACTCCAAGCTGTTCACTGTGAGCCGGGGCAGAGCTGTGTCCCCCTGACAGCAGAGGACTGGCTGCAGCACAGGCAGGATTCCATCCAGGAATGTGATGTTGGTACCTGCAAGGATCTTTCCATGTGAGTTAATTTAATTGTTGTAAACTCCTGGCCTCACTTCCGGGAATTGCTCACGCAATTAAGATGTGCCCTACAAGGCTGTTAGTGAGATCAGAGCTGAAAAGCTTTTGGGTACAAGAATGGGGTCTGAGATTATACCAGAAACTATGCAGTATCTCCTTACAGTTTAAATTGGGATGGTGATGGTGAGTGCACCCAATGTCCCTTTATTTTTTTTTTCCACTATTTTTTAGAAAGTAAAATATTTAAGCACTTTTCCAGCACAGCCAGATATCATACCTGGCTACAAAGCACATCTCTGGCAAACTCCATGTGGAAACACATTTCTGGTCAGTCTCAAGGACAGCACGATCTCCATTTCACAGTTAAGAGTCTCTAGTGCTGGAGATACCGGGGCAAAAGTTTTTTTATTATGATAATCCAGAACTGGATTATAGTATCAGAAGTAGTTAAAAGCCATGCCATGAGAGTTCCCCAGAGCTGCTGTCACTCCTATAACCTGCTTGTTTTTCCAGGTTTTTTACAGTGTAGTAACCCTCCCCAAAAAATGCTTATGAACACATTGAAACTACTTTAGGGGGGAGCAGTTTGATCAAATAAATGCATTCAGACTTGCCTTTTGCAGTGCCCAGTGAGCTGGGATGACACACAGCTGGCACATCTGCATGGTGAGAGAGAGAAAAGGCACCATTCCAGCTGCAAAACCACTTTGGCTGGATTTGTAAGCTGCTGTGTAGGACTGATCTTTGCACTGGGTCTGGTTCAAAGCAAACCTTCCAAAACTTTTTGTACCAACTCATTTGGGAACCCAGAAGCAATTTTCCACTCACAGTATGAAATTCAATCCCTTCTTCACCCAGATGAAAGTCTCATCCTCTCCAGCATGCCAAAATGGCCCAGCAAAGAGATGCTGCCACCAACAGGTATCGTCCTGCTACCACATTTCATCGAGTTCAAGCCATTGTAATTGCCTAGTTTGGTCTCCTGCACAGAGAAGTTTATTTTCCTTGGAGCCAGCTCCTTCATGATTGAAATGGAGCATACATTTTATAAAAATATCATATCTTCCTTTGCAAAGGTCAGATGATGGTATATTATATTACAATGAAACATTCTGCTCCAATGCTTAGTTATTTTCACTATTCAAAATGTCTCACTCTATATTTGGATTTTGCAGATTTAATCTCCAAGGGTTGCCACATTTGCTGGTTAGAAGTGCCCTTTGCATGAGGCCTGTTTCCACTCTTCCAGTCTCTTTCCTTCATTTAAATCACACTTTAAGTTTCTGTCTGATAAAGGAAATAGCATAGATGGAAATCAGAAGTTCTGTCCCATGAAAGATAATGGGTTGGGGTATTTACATGAATTGGGTCAGAGCACAACTTCTGTTAAACTGATGCAAAATGCAGGTAACCTGTTGAAGCAACTTTAACCTGCAATGTTTTAAGGTGACTCAAATATTTCAGTCAGTGTGTTTCTGAGGGAAATTTCATTTAAACAGATGACTTTTGTATTGCAAACTTCTCTTACGCAAAGATAGCTTCAGATGTGAGACCATGCTAGTAAATTACTGCTTTGCCTGGGCTTCTTCTCTTTTCTTTCAAGGTATATCTTTAAGATAATGCAGTTTCTCAACATCCTTTTAGAAGAGTTTCCCTCAATGTCTTTATTATTCCATATGTGAAGACATAAACAGAGTCTATGACACCCTTTTATAAATACAAAGACCTTTTAGGAGCTCTTTACATTTTGTTCCGCTTAGTTAATTTTCTTGCAACAGCTTCTTTTTCAATAGTTTTCCATATTTTCTCGGTCAATTACACAAATGAATTGCTGAGGAAGTAATTTGCTGTCTGCTCGTGTCATTGCTGTGCATAGTTTGACTTGATTAGACTTGCCATGCCACCTTGCTTCGAGTCTTTCTGCCACTTACTCTGCCAAACGCGATGTTAATCCATCTTTCGTAAATGCAGCTTAGTGGTTTCATTGTCAGCGATTTTATTAACCAACAAACCACCCCACAGCCACTTGTTGCCTTCAGCTTCATAACACGACCCTCTTGGGATCCAAATTACTGCTGCCTCGTGAACAATTCTCATTTCTTTTACAGACTGTAGACATCTGTGTATCCTTGGTCTCTGCATATTTTCACAAGTGCTTTTTTACCCTTATCACTTGGTACGCGGCTGATTGTCAACACTTGTATAAATCCATGGAAGTCATTGTGGATGAGCTCCACCCAGCATGGAGATGCTGAGAATTTGGTCCCAGACAATTTCTCTTCCAAATTTTGCACACTTTCTTTTCTATGAGTCTGGCTTTAGCGGTGGCTCCATTCTAAAAATGCCCAGGAATGCGTTTATTTTGTGGTTACCTCACTGATAAGCCTCTCACGTGGATGGAGGAGCCCAGTGGGAAAGGGATCCCTTACGAGGTATAGATATGAGGGTAGATGGGGCCAATGCACAGCTTTGGGAAGCTGAGGTGTAAACCAAGTCACTGGGGTCTTCCTGTCGAGTTCCCACAGCCACATTTGCCCCACACACAGGTTCTACTCTGGCATCTTTGGTGGAAAAACTTCAAAATTTCTTTTGATTGTCATGTTTTATTTTTGTATTTATAATCCAGGAGCAGGGTCTGAAGGCTGGGACTGTGCTGCCCTGCTTAGTCTGGGATCCTTGTTCCCTCATGGTTTCCATCCCAGACATGGTTTTTGTGTATCTTGTGGGAAAACTCCATTCTTAGGAGACCAGAAGCTTTTGATCTGCCATGGCAGAGGGGAACCGTGAAATGTCTGATCAAAGGGGAAAGGACCCAAGATACTCTGGATAAAGCCATGTCCATGAGATGAGATTCAGCCAGCTCCAGAATGTATTTCTCTCTCTAGTTTTATTCCTAGTATGACTTTGTCCAGTTTCTAAGTGACAAATGGCTACTTCAGCACGATTGCTGGTTTCTTTTGCATGTCTGCTGTTTTGCTGACACACGAACTCCTCCCTGTTCTTGGGGAGAGAGTGTCCTAGATCTGAGTCTCCAGAACTGCTGATTTCCCTGCTACATTTTATGTGCAATATTGAAGGGAACAGGTCCAACAGGAAAATCGTGGAAAATAGTCACAACCAGCCAAGCGCTTGGATGTAAGGAATTTTCCCCAGATTGCAGGAGATCTGCAGGTTCTGAATTTTCACTTATACCTTATCCACCTGTAACTGGCACACTCATATTGAGGAAGAATAATTTTGTATTGGGGTTGAGCAAAATTTTTTGTTCCACTTGAGTTCTGCATTAATATTAACAAACCTTGCTTGACGAAGGCTACCATCAAAATCAGTATATTTCCCTGAAAGAGTTTGGTTTCAGTCAGCCAGCAGTTTTTGATGAACAATAATAGTGATTTTATTTCCCTCCTAAAAAAAATTCTTGATAGGTTTCCTCATTACATGTCTAACAAAAGATTGCAAAAGATGGTTTAAGACCCAGTTGTAGTAGATGTGGTGTGAATCTCTGAAAGATTCGCTGTTCATCCGGGTATCAGGATGCATAGCCCAGGATATTGCATAAATATGTGGGCTATTGATGACAAAGAGAGCACAAGATTGTGCCTAAAATAAACAGAAAAATATAGAAAATTACCTGTCAGCAAAATCATCTCCAAGCATGTTTCAGAATTTTCCATGAGGCATCAGGGATCTTTGACCCAAGCTCAAAAAAAAATTATTCTGCGTTTCGTTATGTATCTCAGTCACAGACTGACACTTTAGGTTCATTTCAGCAGTGTCTGTGCCATCAGAATCCAGTGTGAATTCTCCTGTGACAGCATTAGATCAATCATGTTTTAAAGAATGCAAGTAATTGCATCTACTCCGTCTTCCGAGACAGTCCAAAACTGACACTTTGGGTTCACTGCAACCTGAGTTGCTAACACGGGTTGGAAGGTGAGAGAAAAATATCACAAAGCTGTATTTTTAATATTCTTATGTAAAACAAGTTGGTTTCAAGTTTAAAAAAAAAAAAAAAAAGAAGAAGAGCAGAACGCCCAGACTCAGTTTTTGAAAAATGGGATAAAATGATAAAAGTTGGGGACTTCACTGAACTCAAAGCACTGTTAACATTTATTGAACATGCACTAAGGTTATCATTTTAATGGGTAGGTCAGGGTATTTGAAATACAGGTGTCTGCAATAACCTCTGTGATCGAGGTCTTTAAAGGGAATCTTTGCTACAGTGACAGGCCTAAATGGAGAGTAGGAAATGCCACTTGGGTCTTATTTGTTGGTGAAGGGCTGGTACCTGTGGTCTTGGAGAAAAATGGGTTACGAGCCCTGTGAAAGAGCTTTTCCTCATGCTGTAGATGCTCTTAAAGGCTATCACTTTTTGTGCATCTTTGCTAAGCCTGCATTTCCTTTCCAGAACCTTGTATGCAGGCTCTGGGATTTCCAGACAAGCCAAAACTGGACTAGAACCAGACTGTGCTTTTCATGGCAGTGGCAGGTAATCAGTGGAGCAAACGTGGAGTATTCTTGTCAACTGTCTGTTGCTGGCATGTCTTAAAATGTGATTAGGTGTTTTTCAAAATGGAGCTCGACTTGAAATGGGGAAAACTCCTGGGAAGTTCTCAGGTATATATTACACAGAAAGTCAGACTAGGTAACAGCAGCATTTTCTCCTAACCTTGCAATCTGCAGACATATTCTACACCCCCTGGCACGGCTGTGCCACCAGAGGGGAAAGGCTGTGAGGCAGTGGGAATTTAGAGATTTTCACTGTCAGGAACTTGCATTCAGAGAGATTCCCTCCTGCTTTGCTGCTGCTATCCTGCTAAGAGAAAGGCCCTACACATTTCTCCTGCTCTTCCCATGTGCCTCAAGGGGCCACCCCTGAGTGGGAAGGTTCTCAAAGGGCATCCTGCAGCTGCACCTCCTGAAGGCTTAGCTAAGGGGGATGAGATACACTGGAAAAGCTATTCCCCTCCCCTCCTTTTCCTCATATCCAGATGAAGCTTAGACCTGGCATTTTGTTCAGGTGGAAGGAGGGTGGGCATTGAAAGCAGTAAGCACTAAATCTTTTCACTTTCTCATGGTTTCTAGCAGGTAACAAGTCAGGATGGACCAGTAAAATTCTTCCAGATAGCTATGGAGAAACAAAGGCCAGGGGAATGGCGTAGAAAATGCACAGGTATTAAACTTTCTCCTTCCCACTTCAATGTATTTGTTAATCCTTCCCAGGCTTCATTCACAGGTAAAAATGGGTATTTGATAGTCACTGGTTATGTCTAGGCCGTGAGTATAAGATCTGTGATGAGGCTTGAGGTAATGAGGACACATCAGGACAGTTTTGTCTCTTCTTGCTGCCTTAAGCCATCCACTTTTCGACAAAGAAATGGGAATCAAAAGGTTTTATTGATTAACTTAATCATCTGAATCTGTTTTTCATGTGCCCTTGATGCTGTAAAATCAAAGCACCTCACCCCTGCCAGGCACTAAAGGTCAGATTTGAGGGTCATTAAAAGCAGCAGCATTCTTAATCAGAAGCCCTTACAGAGCAGCACAAAGACACCCCTCCCTTTCTGTACACGATTTATTTTTTAATAAGAATGACCAAGATGGCAGCCCATGTAACACACTGTGCTGTGCTGGCTGCTCTGCAGCAGGGCCTGGTGATTTGCAAGCTCTCTCTGCAGTGTTAATGTCTGTGTGAGCAACCTGGAGCTAACAGTGCTGCCTTATTGCTCTGAAAGCTCTCCCCAGCCAAGTGGGCCTGACTCATTCTGAGTACAAAAAGCAGTTGCAGGACTCATTATGCAGATATGAATTTTTAAATGGTGTGGTTTTATTACCTTCTGGTTTCCTACACAGACTCCACTGTTGAGTAGCCCAAGGTACAGGAGCTCACTCCCTGGGTCTTTTATGGGCCATCCAGCCTTCATCAGAAGATGCTGCCTGGCTGTTTTGGTAGACTTGGCTAATTAGCTTCTAACAGCAAGGAGGGTGGATGCGGGACTAGATGACCCTTCAGCTGAGTTTTTATGAGTGTAAAATGCAACAGAGGGAGTTGAAAGCTAAGCCTTTGTCCCACTTTGCTGTAGCCCCAGGAATCCCCTTGTGTGGGATTCATCACTCGAGTCAAGCACAAGGTCTCCTTGATAGGCAGAATGGACCTCTCAGCATCATCTTCTTCAGAGGAGTCGAGAAGGTGGGGTGCCTGCACCAGCTATCCATGCATTTTTTACAGAAAGAATGTGGCTTTGTGTGTTCCTGAAAAGAAACAAACCACCAATCTTGCATGGTCTGCTACCACTCCTTCATCCTCTCAGATGAGACTCATGGCCCCATCTTCAGTCACCACAGCCACGGTGGCTTAGGGGTTGTGTGGACCTTCCCCTCTCCTCTCTCTAGCTCTGCCAGCTCCACCTGGAGCTCAAATCATCAAGCCCAGCAGCAACTTTTGGCTTAGCTGCAACAAGCAGAGCCTCAGAGGTGAAGGACCAGTGGTTTGCAGTCACAGCCCTGATAATACAGGTGTGTACCCAGCTTGATTCCTTCTCCTGTAGCAGAAGAGCTGTAATCAGACGGAACACCTTAGAGCACAGAGACCAGGCTGTGAAACAGGCAGCGTGTACCAGAGGATTGCACCTCCTGTCTTCCCACCTTTCCCCCTTTGGGAGACATGATTATTATGTTAATTTTCATAAAAGGAGAGGTTTTAAAGTGGGAGAGAGCAGGCAGAGGGTGATGACATGTGAACAATACATGAGTGGCAGAGGCACCTGCTGTCCTAAAGCATTTTCAAATGTTAAAAACATATAATTGGGGGCAGTTGAAAGTTGAAAGAGTGCATGGGGAGCTTTTAAAGTGGAGGGCTGGTGCTTACATGAAGGATTGCCCTTTCATCTCTCTGATCCTGGCAGCCTCCAGGAACAGTCATATTCAAACGGTGAAGGATTAGGAAAAGAAGTTCCATGTGGTGGACAAAATAAGAATCACATTTGCCCTTTCCTTTCAAGTTGTCCTTTTTCATTCTGAGACTTTTCTAAATAAATAAATCTTCACACTGAGAGCTACCATTTATTGTCTGCATTTCTGACATAAACCTGCCTCTTTCACACTCTGCTTTGTGAGCCACGGAGACCATTCCAAAACCCCGGGGAAATGCAATTGTGCATCTAATTTCCTACCGGTGAAGGCAAAGGTTTTCAAGCAGATCTGATGACTGTGGGCAACTACTTTGTGAGAAATCCAAAGGGAACCTGCAACTCAGAAAATGCTGAGCCTTCTGTCTGCTCAGACAGGATTTGATGGGGGGAGAAAAAAAGTTTGCTTGGTTTTTTTTTTTCCATTTTTAAGTTTGCAGATGGAGCTCAGCTCTTATGGGAGCAAGGGATGAGTAGCATGGAGATGAGCCAGACAGGACTGTGGGCTGTGTTGCGACTGCCCCAGATAGATGTGTTGATCCCTTGGCGTGAAGCATCCTCTGCTGTTCCCACCCCAAACAGTTCCTGATCACAGACTAACAGCTGAGCTGTGGTGCTGGTTATCAAAACACTCGGAGAAGGTTATAGAGGAGCCTGTTTTTATCAAAGACTGAATCGGGAGAGTTCATCTCACTCTAATTAAACCAAAGTTTTCAGATCGGTTGGGTGTATTTTACCGATCTTGTTGCACAAACTTATCCCACTTGTGTGGCCCTGAGATAGAAATATTTGAAGGGTACCCTGTGTTTGCTATGAGTGCACAAGCTGGTTCAAAGAGCAGTGAAGGCAGAAGCCTCAGAATCCTCTGTCTTTCATTATAAATACCCTACACCAATGAAATGCCGCCGTTTTTAGTAGTGGCACATGAAGTGTAGCTGTGGGTACATGGATGAGTATCATAGAATCATAGAATGGTTTGGGTTGGAAGGGACCTTGAAGATCATCTTGTTCTGCTCCCCCTGCCATGGGCAGGGACACCTTCCACCAGAACAGGTTGCTCAAAAGTCCCTCTAACCTGGCCTTGAACACTCCCAGGGATGGGGCAGCCACAGCTGCTCTGGGCAGCCTATGCCAGGGTCTCACCACCCTCACAGGGAAGAATTTCTTCCTAATATGTTGTCTAAATCTACTCTTTCAGTTTGAGGCAATTCCTCCCTGTCCAGTCACTCCATGACTTTGCCAAAAGCCTCTCTCCAGCTCTCCTGCAGCCCCTTCAGGTACTGGAAGGTGTTCTAAGGTTTCCCCAGGCTGAACTGCCCCAGATCCCTCTCTCTTTGTAGGAGAGGTCCCAAATCATGAATGAAATCACATCCTGAGGACATGACGTTCTGTGAGCTTCTGAATAACTATACAGCACAAGAAGGATTTAGCTCTCAGTTGAAGGAACGAGGCTGGTTAAACACTTCTTCTGCATTTGAGAATTCTGAAGTGCTGAATGGACTGTGCCAGGGTTTGAACTTCTGCCTGAAAGTCATTGCTTCACTTCAGACAAAGTGTTATAATGACACCAGGTGTTTTGCTCTGTGTATCCCGATGTAACTGAAAGAAGGATCTCATGTTTGCACAGCCATGGTAGTTCTTTACCTGCCTCTTGCTTTTTTGAGAAGAAACCTGTCCTGCTCCCAAATCAACCCCAGATGTCCAACAGGCAGCACTGCTCACAGCATATGAAAAGTCTCCAAGGGAAATATTTTGGAAAAGTTGCAACTTGTTAGTGCTAAAATACTATTCACTCTTCTTCTGCCAGGACAGTTTGGCTTGGCTTGGCTTTACTTCTCATTTGTGTGCTGGTCCAGAGCTTGAAAAAGAAATGGACAGCAGGCAACCCAAGTCATCACTCCCCCATGGTCCCAGTGCAGGGACAGTCTGGGGACACCGGCCCCAGAAGGCTGATGGCAGCACAGGGTTGGAGGGTTGCGTGTCGTTCTCCAGTCCCATCACCAACTTATCACATTACTGCTGTCATGGAGCCCTCCATTTCTGTCTGTATTGCCCTATTAATTCATGTAGGCAATGCCAAGCTGTTTGTATGTGGAGTGGTCTGAACTCAGAGTATTTCATTATATCTGTGGAAGGTGTAACTATTTTCTCCCATGCTAGGCATGAAGCTCAAGGCTGCAGAGAGATGACAAGGGGTGGTGTACCAGACACAAGCTATGTCTGGCTCTGGCAGCCTCTCCTTGAGGAATGTGTGAGGAGGGTAGCCATGTTCATCTGTCAAGAGAAAGTGATTTTGGAAGGTTTGAAGCCCTTTGGAAATTTTGAAGCCATTAGTTTGTCTGGGTTTTTTCTATATTTTTATTATTATCCTGCATTGTTAATATTTCCAATGTGTGGGGTTGTTTTCTTGTAAACTACATTGGTAATGTTGGATAAAATAATTTCAACTGGCCATGTGTCAGGTGGAAAATTAAATTTTCTTTGGAATGATATTTTCATTTTGTGAACTGGACCACCCATCCTCAGAATAGGAATGCACATAAAAGCCAGCAAAGCTGTGATGTGACCTCAGAAGAGATTTCCTTTGAATCAGTGCTGTTGCACGGCCTGAAGCAACACAAGCTTTGTGTGTGCTTGCATGCTTCAGACGTGAAGCATCAGCAGGGAATACAGAGCAGAGTTTGACCTAATGGACATGGAAGATACACACATTCCCTGCAAGAAATTCTCCCAGCAGGCTGTGGATGTGTATTACATGTTCTGGCCTTTTGGACATCTGTTCGTTTCTCCTAGACACCCAGTCCCCTAAAAGTAATACTGATTTTACAGAGCCTTCTGTCATGCTGCTGAGACCCTCCCAAATAGGAGTACACCAGCACTAGCTGGCCCACTTAATGAATATTCATCATTAATGAATAAACCATAATTTGTATTCAGGCAGCTATTCCTTCCCCCTCTATGGTGGCATCAAAGTAGTTACAGGGGTTTTAAAAGTGAAGGGCTGATTAAGAGGAGAGGGGAAGGCAAATTTCACACTTCAATTAATGCTTTTGAGTCAGTCCCTCTGGTTGCAGATTGCCTAAACGCAATCGGCTGCTCCCCACAGCTGCTGCTGAGGATGAGAAGCAATCCAACTTGCCCTGAAGTCTCTGGCTAACAGCAAAGGTCATGGGAAAGCAGTGTTGTGGTATTCGACAAGTTAACACTGCAATTAAGGAGAGGCTAGGAAACAAAGCCCTGCTGATGGCTGGCTTGTCAGCGTCATATCTCTGCATGCTGGCTGATACTCCGGACAGCTGCCTATGAAAAGCAAATGAAATCCATCCCTACTGCACAGCCTGCAGAAGGAGTGTGTCTTTCACACCAGGAGAGGCACAGACAGGACTCAGAACTGCTCAGATGCATCTGTCCCGACCACGTCCTGGCAATGTGCCCCTGTGCTGAAAGCGGCGTTTGGTGCAGTGCAGCCAGCTCTGTAACCTCTCCATAAAGGCATTGGGCTGTGTGTTGCTCTCTGTTATCCCCAGATTCACGCTTGTGGCCTATTTCAGCCCCTTTAACTTTACACCCCCTCCTTTTCCTACCTATTTTGGCTCACTATTTTGGCTCAGGCATTGGACGGAAAGCAGGGGAAAGAGGGGATGCTTTAGACAGCCCCACAGAATTTGTTCCCCATGCAACGATCTCCAGAAGATAAGGCTGAAGGACCTGGATCCTTGCTGGATGGAAGGGATGGTTTGACATGGAGGCAGAGTGGGGACAGAAGGACAGTGAGTGTTCTGGTAAAGGTCCCATTAGCAGCCTCTTGGCTGTTAACCACATCTCTGGTCACCCCCAAATTTTTTTTTGACTGTTTTGACTTCATGGCATACAGCCCACTCGAGGGGCCAGGCAGCAGATTGAGGGGTCTCTCTAGAGTGGCAAAAGTGAACTAACAGTACTTTTGGCCTTTATACCATGTGGAAGCAGAAAAAGAGGAGGAGCAGCCTGGATATCCCTTCTGTGCATCTCTCCCTGCTCAGGGTTTTGCGTGACATCAAGAGCACCCATTTGGGTCCCAGCCCAATTGAATCCAAGCTGGTTTCTCCATGATGCCAGGTGGCTGGGGTGGAACAACACGCTGTAGTGCTGCCCCAGTGCAGAATTGTGCATCACAGCCCCTGCATGTACCTGCTGCCTTCTCCCCTTTCTCTTGGGCAAATGTGCTCAAGACTTTTGCAGAACACAATGCTCATTTCTGTAACCCTCCATGTCATCCCTCAGCTGAGGAAGCACTATTTTAAGATGTGAAATATATCAGTAAGTGAAAAAGAAAAGAGAACATTTAAATGCCTTCAAACTGTGCAAATCCTCGAGCATGTTGGAGGGGAAGAGATTCTTCAGTTAAACTCCTCTGTGTGATTCCTCCAGGGTGCTTCATCTCCACTGCCCCCCCATCCAGGTGTGGGGCGTGAGCATGTGCAGGACAGAAGGAACCACAGAAATACCTGTCTGGTCTGTTCCCCACAGAAAAAAAAACCTTTCCAAAGGGCCTTCTCATAAGGCATTCACCATCCTAGAAAAGCAGAGAAGTGCACACCAAGTACGTGGGTAAAGGAAATGCAAACAAACTAAAATTCCTTAGGGGTGTCTCCCTCCACTCTTTCTCAAATACAAATAACCGTAAAAAAATAAAATAGTGGAAGGTCTGACTCTGAGTTATTTATCAAACCCAGAGACCAAACCTTTGCACCTCATTCTATCGCTGCAAATTATGTGAGAGACCCACTGTCAATCCTGCGATGGGTAAACGGGTTCTTTTAACTCTTATTTCCTCTCCTTTTCTTCCCTTCTAGTGCTCTCTGAAATGGATTTCCTTTCCCTTGGTTTATTAGATTTGTCTGAATTTGACTTTGTAATATTTTAAAGTGATGAAGACCCCTCCTGGCTAGTTTTGCAGGCTGATGTTTTGATGACTGTGTGCAGCTCCTTGCTGCTGTCCACAAAATATTATTTGATGCCCTGTGAGAAGAGGAGGAGGTTCTTGGCAGACCAAGAGACAACTGGAACAGTGTCCCATAGCAGCTTGTGGAAATAGACCCATTGTATTCCTCTGAATTACATTTGAAATATCTTTACTGAACGTGACAGGTCAGAAAATGAAATATTCACTCTGCAGGAAACTTAAAATTTTATTTTCAAACAAGCACTAAAAGTCAAAATTAAATACCAAGTGAAGTTGGGGAATTTTTTTGTTCCTGAAACATTGAAATGGCTTGATTGAAATGCTTCATAATGGTAATTTAGAACATTTTGCTCTTATTTCTGCTTGTCACAATGGTAGCTAAAATTATTCTATTGAAACAAAATGATTGAATCTATCACAGTGAAATGTAATTTCCGGTGAAAACGGTGGAATTTGATACCTTCCTGCAGCATTTCCCAATTTTGTCAAAAAAGCATTTATTGTTGTTAAACTTGATCAAGCAGCCCTTTTGGATTTCTTATTCCATTGTCATCTGTGATATTTTGTGTAAAAACAGTTTCAGTGGACAGAAAGGCAGATTTGGATAACCAGCATGGAGACAGGCATCACAGAGATTTGGGTCTCTTTTCCGTCCGATTTTCTGTTCAGTTGACCCAACAATTTAATCTCAGAGTTCCCTTCGTCCCTTCCAGCATCTGCCTTAGCGTGGGGATCAAAGTCTAGTCCGTGATGACAGGAAAACCCATCAAAGCTTTGTGATGATCATCTTCCTTCTAACATGGAGTTTCTGCAGCACCAGGCAGGCACCAGACCTGAGAAGATTTTCTCTCTCCATCCTGACTGGACTGGTAGCCCTGTCTGCTAAACTCAATGTTGTTTGGCAGTCCCTTAGAGCCTGCCTTTGCACAGGATGCCTCCAGTCCCACTCTGGATGTGCTCAGCTTTTCCTGATGGAGGCTGTGACCTTATTTATTTCTTATGGAACTGAGCTCAGAGGGCTGTTACAGCCAGACAGGGTCGTGTGTAGGGGTGGAGGAGGAGAGAGCTATTAGATGCTGCTTCACAAAGTGCTTCTCTTGCTGCTTGTCCTCCTTCTCATCCACAATTTTCAAAGACCAGCCAATCCTTTGAACCACCTGGGGGACTATAAATGTCGAGTTTTTGCATCAGGTAGGCACAGGGGCACCGTGAGGGCTCACGGGGGCTCTTGGAGAGGAAGATCCTTCCCACAGGGAGCCATTCACCCGCCTTTGCAAATGTGACAGCTCTCTAACACTAATACTCCTATTACCTCTAACATCTCAGCTTTGCTAGGCAGGAGCATAAAGCCCACAATATTAGCATCCAAGATACGTGTCTATTAATAGCTGCTCACCAGTTCTTAATTAGATTGGCATGTATTGAAGATATCTAGCTGAATTAAACCAGAATGAATGCAGAGCTACTGTCAGAATTTCCAGACTTTTAACCAGATTTTCCATTGTTGCCTTGTTTTTATGAGCACAGTGAAATTTTCCTTAGGATGCTGCCTGGACAAAATGCAGGGCACCTATAGAGAGATAATAAATAACCTGGTGCTCATTCACTGCCACCCCACTCTCTCCTGCATGATTGAATTTTTCAGCACCTAATAACAGTTCCTGCCAGCACAGCATCAATTCTAAATCTCACCACACAGGGAACAAAAGTAGGTTTAGACAATATTGAAGTGAAGCAACTAAAAGTTGGAATTGAAGTCTTGGCACTGAGTATGAAGTCTGAAATTTATTCTACTTCTGAAACATCCCAGGCTCCACTTCGGAAGAGCCTATTGTGGATATCTTAATTCAGTGTCTGAGGACTCCATGACTTCATTCAGGCTTTTAAAAAGTCTATTAAATGTTCCAATTTCTTTCTCAGAATTCACAATTGTCCTCTGTGACTGACTGGTTTTTTGTTATTGGGTTCAGTTTTGTTTTTTTTTACCTCCAGCCTCAATAATTCAGACCTGTTAAGTGCTGGTTGATTTTTTTCAATGCCTTAAAGAGCACTGAAATTCCAGCCAGGTGCTGCAGCTAACTGGTTCACTCTATGAAAATTCATAGGATTTCCAAAAGACCTGGCTTGTTCCCACTCATGATGCAGCTGTGCCAACCGATTCTAACATTTTTGACAGACATGCAGTGATTGGTGAAGGCAGGAGAGGGAGAGTAATATATCAGCAGAGTATAGGATCAGTCAGCTATAGCAACAACAACGAAAACCAGCAACGCTGTCTCCAAACTGAAATAGAAAGTAATGTCTTCAAAAGCAGACACTCACTCCTCCAGTGGGAGTCACTTGCCCAGGTTGTCAGACACCCACGTTTTATGTACCCTATAGGGATATTGTAACATAAGCTCCACAGCCACCGAGTATTTGTGCTTTTATAACACTTAATGTTATGCAAACTCTCTGCCAGACCATGCCTCAGAAATGCCAGCAGGGCCTCTAGCTCTGCTTGTGTCAAAGGAGTATTTTTGCTTTTGTTACACAAGCCAGTAGTTAAATTCACCTAAATATGTCAAATCAGAAATGATAGAGTGAGTTTTCTGCTAGACCTTCTGATCTCTTCGAGAGGTGCTGCAGCAAGCTGGAGTTAGCATGGAGGTTTGATGCATCATCTACATTAATGAGAAAGGAAGTGAATAATAAAATGAAATGCCTCATCGAATTTACTGATAGATTTAAACACTGTGATCAGAAATTGAAAGTGCTGGAAGTGAAAAGACAGTTCAGGAAATGAGAGAAAGGATGAAAAGAAAATCTGTCATTTGACCATAGGTGTTAACTTCGGGAGAGGCTGGCGAGGTGAGGTAAGACAGGCATTCTAATGATGGATAATCAGATAACTGAGGAGAAGTTCATGTCATACACAACCTCTTCAAGTCTTCAGTGAAATGTGTTTTATCCTGTTGTTTATCCTTAATAATGCAGCCTTCCAGTACCTGAAGTCAGACTACAGGGGAGAGGGACTTGTTACAAAAGCATGTTATGCCAGGATAAGGGGGAATGGCTTTGAACTGAGAGTAGATTTAGGTGAGATATGAAGAAAAGATTCTTTACTGTAAGGGGGGTAAGGCCCTGGCACAGGCTGCCCAGAGAAGCTGTGGCTGCCCCATCCCCGGCAGTGTTCCAGGCCAGGTTGGATGGGGCTTGGAGCAACCTGCTCTGGAGGAAGGTGTCCCTGCCCATGGCAGGGGATTGGGAATAGATGATCTTTAAGGTTCCTTCCAACCCAGGCCATTCTGTGACTCTGTGTTTCTCTGACAATACAGACATTATCCTGGGTTCCACAGTGCTGAACAGAAGAGGCTTGGCCGTCCTTGTGCAGCTGGCAAACACAAGGGAGAGGCATGACTTGTATTGTTCTGAAACCAGAGAGCAGATCTTCTGTTTGTGTCTCTAACCATTAGGAACTGATGTTTTCTTTCATTGTTTGTGTCTTGGGAGATTGCAAATGAAAACACTAAGAAATAATACCACAATAAATGTACATGTTGCTATTATATGGAATTACACAATGAGTCTTTTAAGACAACAAAGACTATAATAATTAAAGAAGCATTATAAAGACATTCCATGGCTTTTGGGCTCTCAGTTGTTTTAGTGTCTGTCTGGGTTAATTGACCATATGAGAGAATTGGCCTCCAATTTATACTGTTTTAATCAAGATTGAGAGCTATGCAGTAATGCTGCATCTTTGCCTGAGTCCGTAGTGTTTAAAATACGGAGTTTTACTCTGAAATGGCCAGCTGCGTGCTGGTGGAGATTTAGCAATTTAATAAAAAATCTGCACACTTTCAACTGGTATGTGCTATCTTTTGAACAAGAAGATACAAAACCAGGAGCTTTGATCTTGTTGTTACGTCGTTAGTCATGCCTTGGTTCATATCCTGATGAAAAGAAAATAGCTGGAGTTGACTGCCCACTCAGGCTCTCTCTGTGGACAGCTAACAAATGCTCTTCTTCTTCAGCATAATCACAGATGTGCAGTGGTGGAAAAGCAGAAAAGCACTTTTTTTTTGGTGGGGGGGGGGAAGAGCATCTATGCTTCCATTGTAATATAATTTATTCAGAAACTGCACTACCTTTGTCTAATAGGACCCTCTCTGCTTGGCAATATTTTGGTGATCTTTCAGAAGGATCCAAATATTAATCAGAGACATCATATCAAGGTCCTTGGTTTGGTTGTGCCTCAACCACTTGTTGTGATAAGACATTTACACTGAGGTAGTGATCAAATCTAGGAATGTACAAAACGGTGGTGTGGCTGTAGAGGTGTTCATTCAGACCATAAATTTTGCAATCCAAAAAAGTTGGTGCCTGTTTAAAGTGGGCTCCGTTTTAGAAAGGTTTTGTGTTACACTAAACAGGCACTAAAATGCCTGGATGCAGAGCATGATGCTTTAGTCACTAAGATTTAAGATCTTTAGATCCTGGGAATTTATAGCACTGGGATCCACTGAGGGAAACTAGGGCTTTGCTAGAGGAAACCACACTTGGTTTGGTGCTGAGGCCACCACTGATTTTATGCCTGTGGCAAAACAATTCCGCAGATGTTATTTCACAAGCAACAAGCTCACTCCAACACACAGAGGTAGGAGTCTGCTGCTGAGGGATGCTGAAGTTTCTTAATTTCTTTTCTCCTGGTCTTTGATTACCAGACTGCCAAGGCTATTCCTCTCTTGCAGCCCTGCAGCACTGGTGGGTGTAAGCGAGACAAATGTTGCTTTGAATGAACTTGACTGGGGCAGTGCAGTCAGTGGTGACCCCAAGGACAGAATGGATGTGTCATGGTCAGTGTAGCTGCTCAGAGCACTCCAGTCCATCAGGGTGGTAGCTCATATATCTAAAGGAAGCAGAAGGCTAAGTAGTGCCTTGCCATAGGATATTTCCAAAGACTGGTGCTCAAATACTGTATTTCTTGCTCACTCTGTCTTTGTGACTGGTAATCCTTGAAAATACGTGAGATTTGTCACCCAGTGTGAGGCAAACAAGCTCCTTGCTGACCACAGGGCCAGATGGCTGCAATGATTTCTGGAGTGCTTCACAGCTTCTCAGCTTGGGTCAAAATTTGCTATCATTTGTTAAGGAAACAAATCATGGACTCTGGTCAAACTGGACTGTCTGCTTGCAGGGCACAGCCTGCACATGCTGTTGTGACTATTTTCAGTTGTATTATTTGGTTTTTCCTTTCCACGGAGCTTGGTACTATAGATCAGAAAGGCAGAGGCTGGGGAAAGCAGAGGCAGGGAGAGCAAAGACAAGGAGAGACACAATGGCTGGGGAGAACGGCACAAGTGAGAGGACAAGAAGAAATGGTTTTGAGGAGTGCCCAGGGGAGGTTCAGATTAGATATTAGAAAAAAAAAATTCACTGAAAGCCTGGTTAGGACTTGAAATAAGTTGGCCAGGGGTGATGGTGGAATCATCATCTGGGAAGTGTTCGAAAGCAATCCAGATGTGGTTCTTGGGGATCTGGTTTAGGGGTAATTAGGCTGACAGCTGGACTAGATGATCTTGAAGGTCTCTTCTAACCTTGATGACTCTGTGATTCTGTGAATATTCATGTCCTGCCCTTGTGGGTGCCATATCACTCGAATATGAAACAGAAGCAAATAAAAATGATCAGAATAGAAAGCCAGCAGGCTCACTACTGTGCCTCTTAGGGAAAAACAAGTAAGATATTTTTCCGTGCAATTGTTATTTTCAGAGACTGAAACTGAATTGCCTGGAAAGTGTGTTATATAAACTGGCACTGTAGCATTAGCCATTGCTCTAGAGAATCTGCAAGGTGGGAGGTGGTAATCAGGATGAGTGGCAAATAAAATCCTCATAAAAGACTGGGGCTCCTAAAAGACTGGCCTTTTTAACTACATGGTGAAAATGCTGCTTGAAAGCGCTCTTGCACTAAGGGAAACCTAATGTTGCTAGTATAGCCTGAAGCAACTAATATCCGGATATTTTTAGCAAAAGTTTGGCCCTCCTCCTCCTTTTTCAAGCCTTTGGGTTCGTGACACTGTCAGAATAGAACGATTGTAGGAAAGCACAGATATTATGGAACATATTTGTAACATGTAGAATCCAGTTTTTAGGTAGGTTCAGGTGATACTCTAGAATTGATAGGTTCATGTACAGCTGTAGCACGATCTCAGCAGCCTGGTAATATTTCATCTCATTCATGTGACTTGTTGGATATTCTGCATTTAATGAAAGGTAAATGAAATATAAAAACACAGGCTTGGAAGAGGGGCCCCAGGGCTTTGAATTCAGTCCTTTGCAAGAGCAGGACACCAAGAAGTACTCAAAAAAAGTCCCCAGGCTTATCCTCACACCAAGAAGCACTGAAATCATGTCCCATTTGGGCCTGTAGTAGGTAAGCAAATGCCTTAAGTGTATGACAGAAAGAGAACAGAAGAGATTGAGGGAATTACTAATGTCTTTACACTCCTGTGAAACCAGAGAACTCAATAAACAGATTTTCCTTGAGATTGTGGAAGAGAGAAAAGGCACACAAAGGGGGCAAGCCAGAAATGCCTCAAAATCCTTGCTTATCTTATCTAGGGGGAAAATTCCCTCCTAGCCCCAAACCTGGTGTTGGAGTGCAAGCCCTGCACACTTCAGAGAACAGAGTATCATTCAGAGCCCCAGAAAATCAGCCTCTCCCTCACGTTGAAATTCGGCTGCTCTTTGGTGTCCAGAGAAAGTAGAAAAAAATTAAATCAGACAGAAATTAAATTATGCAGCAAGATAAGAGAGAAATGTGAAATTCTTACTGTCTGCTGCATGTACCAGCAGAAGCCCTGAAGTCTGAGCCTTGTATCATGTGGCTAAAAAAAGAAGTTACCGGCTACTGTCTCTCCTTACAAACCTGCCTGGGTGTATAACAGATCATACAAAATGCTTTATTCTCAGGGAAAATCTAGGATGACGAAAATAGAGCATGAGAGAGTCTTAGAGGGGGTGTAAGGCAGAGACATTCTGGTCAGTATTTTCACAATGACTGTGCAAATGATTGCTGGTTTTGCTCTCTAAGACAATCAGGTAATTGTCTTAATTGCTTTTAATTTTGCCAAGACCTTGACTCCCTCATTGCATCTGTAATTATGTAGTTGTTATGCTGCCTGACTGGGATTGTCTGTCTTTTTTAGGCTGTTTTGTTCTTTCTTTGTTTAGGAGGAATTGGTCTAGGTCTTTTTTTTTTCCTTCTGAATATCCAAACAAATTCTTTGCTGGAGCTACTCTTTTTAAAAATAATTAGTAAAATACTGGTGATGGTCAACCAGAACTTCTGAAAAAAATCCCTCAGATGGAGTGGAAGCCTTCAAGTAACTGCTTAGAGCTGATTTTAATTCGAGCATAGGGTTTTAAACAGACACTGACAGCTTTGGCCAGAAAATGCTGTAAAAATCTAGTCAGACTCCCTGGAGAGGATGTCTCCCTTTAGCTACACTGCAAGAAGTGCTTCTTCTTTGTCTCTCATAGGCAAAAGAGTGACGTTAAATGCAGAAAACAGCACTGCAGCATGTGTCCCCTGGACATACAATTTCACTTTTACACTGGAGTAATAAAACAGGAGCAGGGCTTCTCTTTGAGCCACGTTCTCCCACTCCTCCAGCAGCCACTCCACAGGGAATGGCTTCATTTTCTCACTGCTGTCCTCTTTTCACCCCTTTGGTCACAAGGTCTGTACAAAGCTCCTGCTCCTTTAGCAGCTTCAGGCAGAGCAGGGGCTGCATCTGCCCAGCTTCCAAATTCTCAGGTAACTTGGCAGGTGCTGTAACAGCAGGACATTGGATTTGGGGATAGGTACCAATAATCCTCACTTTCTTCTGGTCTTCCGATCTATAAAAAAAAATATTTGAAGCCATTTTTGGTGGGCAGCTGTGGTTAAGTGGTTTGTTCTGAGCATCTGAGGTCACTAATACTTCCTCCAAGTAAGGCACGTTTTGGGGCAAAGGGGGTAAAAAGTGATCAAAGGGCATCATGTAGAACTAAGGAACCTGGCAGAGCCAGTGTCTGCAGTACTTCAGTTCTTTCTGTGGCCTCTCCACAGCCCCACATGTGATTCCTCAGGGGAGCTTCCTTAGCACCCCTCTCTCCTTGTTTCCCCACAGGAGCCTCTGCTTCTGGGCTCTGTGAAGGATAACATCACTTCTGTCAGCTTCACCTCTACGAATGGAGCAAAAATGGGAAGAAACCATCCCATTTGTGTAGCCCCAGCTCTTCCCATGTCAGAGACTGCAGCTGGCAGGCTGAGGACCAGTCTTATCAGAGCAGCAATTGGACTCATGGAGGGTTAAAGGTGCTCAGGACCCTCTTTCCTGCCACCTCTACCAGGAGGGCTGCGCAGTAATTTACTTTATTGAGCAAAGTGAAGCAGCTCCCCACTGAACAGGCTCTGCCCTCCAGCCCAGGGGAGCCTGACTGTGCTCTAGAGGAGTCTTCAGCTGAGGAGACAGCCCATGGGTACCCTGCCTTTTGGGGCATGTGCTGGATAGCCCCAAGTGTGTGAGTGACTGTAGGGCATGGCCCAAGGAGATGCAGTGGATGGTGACCTTTACACACACTGAGTTCTAAAATTCAATATCTAAAACTTATTCCTAGGATTTTTTTCTTTTTCTTCCAGTCCAGGATTAATCCCTGTTAAAATAGCCTGCTTGTTTTAAAATGAAAAATACCTCTGCTGGTGTCACCTTATAGAAATTGCTTTGGAAAAGGCCTGGATTCAATTTGGAGGCCTGTGGCCAAATTCATCAGTGTCCAGCCTGACCGTGTGCCCACTGCTGGCAGAGAGACAAGGCAATATAAAATGCCTATCCTCATTTTGTGCAAGAGGGCTCAAAAGGGGTTGATGTTGCACCAGGGACATTCAAACTACTTTCATCTGAGGAGACACAGCCTTTCAGTGGTGCTCCTACTCCACTGCCTTTCCTGCTTTCTCCCCTCCTCTCCCTATACCTTGCTGTGAGATCTCGCCTCCTCCCACTGTCTCACTGGTGTCATAATGTACACTTGGCATCAGGCTGAGCCTCCAAAAGTGGCTGCAAGGCAGCAGGGTGGTTGCTGGATCTGAATTTGCTTGCAAGGTGGATCCGTAGAAGGGAAGAGAGCAACTGAATGGTGCAGGAATTGGCCGCATCTCTCACTCAGAGGTGGATCTTCCTTAATGAAAATCCAAGTTCTCCACGCTAAGATTTTTAAATGCCTTTTCCATTTACATAAGCAATGGATTAAGTCTTGTCAGTGAACGATTTCACTGAAGGTAACAAAAAGATCCAGCAGCTAAAGTTCGGAAATCTTGCCAAACTGCTTGGCTCCTGGGAGAGGGGTGGCTGGTGAGTGGTTGGAAGAAAAATGAGGGATCAGACCTTGGAGGTTCCATACCCAGCTCTGATTCAGCTGGAAATGCATGAAAAGTTTCTTACCCTCTTTATGCCTTGGGTTATCACAGTGGTACACAGTGGCACTTGGTTATCTCCAGGGCATTTAGGAGATTTATGAATATGAGGCTTGAAAAGTACATTGCCATCAGACAATGAGGGATATTGCTGTCTACAGATGCCAAGAAGCATTTGTAGCCTCAGCACTCCTGGTGAAGGCTGAACACAGAAAATGTTTAGAAATAATAATAATAATAATAGTAAAAGAAGCTGTTAGATTTTCCCAAACCTGCAAAAAGATATGGTGCAGTTGTTTTTGAAGGCTTTGGCCAAAGTTTAGAACAGTTTAACCATTGCTGATCTTATCCTTGTAGAATAATTTTTCTGCTGCTGGAGGAAAAAAACCATATGCTATTCGTTGCTTGTTATAGGGCATTTACAACAGAGTCACTGCACACAGAAAAGCAGTGCAAGGTGAGGGGTTAGGTGAGGGGTCAGGTGAGGGGTGAGGGGTCAGGCCCCAGGTTCCAGCCCCTAGAAGGAGAAGTTGGGGAGCAGCATGGCTTTCTTCAGGAGACAAACTGCTCCTTCAGCAAGCTGGAAGAAAGATGTTCAAGTCAAAAATCTTCAAGTGGAAAATCATCCCTTTAAATGCCAGCATTGTAAGCTCTAATTTTAGGAATTTTAGGTTTAACTGACTGACTGTAGTCATTACAATACTCCATTTTTAGGCACTGCAGGTATTGTAAGTCTGATCCTCTTCTAACACCCTGTTGCTAGGAAAGGCTGCATTTGATTCCTTTTCAGGCAGTTCAGATGGCACTGAACAAAGTCAAGCAGGCTTACAAAGCAGAACTTATCTGAGAAACATTCCCCAAGTTGAACTTGTGCTCTCTGTCCCTTTTTTTACCCACAGGAGTGGAGAACAAGCCTGGCTGGGGCTGTGATGGAGGAGTGAAGTGGCAAAGAATAGAGAGGGCTTTGATTGCTGCTGGCTGAGTGTTAGAGATGTTGGGATCTGACTGTCTGTTGAGTGGCAGGCTGAAAACCAGGAACAATTTTTCCTCCAAAGTGAGCAGCAGGATTTACTCACAGGCTTGAAGGCAGGTAGAGGTGTACAGACCAATTCCCTGCTGTAATGGCCCTGCAGTTTGGGAAGACAGGACTGCACATCCTGTTGGCATCAGTGATGCGAGGTTCATGGCAGTGGAGAAATGCCACAGCGCAGTCTGTGAGTCTTCCCATCCTTCCTGAGTATTCTTCATTTCTGGAAGACCATCTGAGCTAATTATTCTCTTAGTTTAGCTTGACTGCCCAGTGATAATTTAATGCAGTATGATGGGAACGGGCCTAATGAAGGAGCAGGAAACACAAGAGGTGTGAGACCAGGTGTTGTGTCCTCAGACGGGACTGCAGCAGGAAGATTTTTGTTTTCAGACACACTCACACAACTGAGGCTGAATCCCTTCATGCTGACCAAGGACTCCCCAGTTCCCAGAGGGTTCCTTGTGATGGAATATTCTCCTGTCCAGGTTCAGCCAGGCATCCCAGGAAGCCTGGCAGGCAAGATCCATGCTGCATGAGTTAAATAAGCATGGTGGAGCACCTGCTGACACTAATAATGTAATTCAGACTTGAAATTCAGAGTTAAGGGAAGCATATTCCTCCTTGTAGGTAGCCACCAGAGACATGGAAATAAAAACACACATGGAAAAGTCAGAAATTTCTTGTTGCTTTAGGCTTATTTTAATTTGTCGCTTGGTAGGGAATGTATCAGCCCTTCACTTTGCTGATGTAACTAAAATTATTACTTCTTCAACTTAGAGTTTTGGGGTTTTTTTCTGGTGGCTCTGGAGCTAAGAAACTCAAAAGAATAAATACACCACACTGCAGCAAGTTTAGCTACTATTGCTTGGTTTATAACCAGGAGTGCATGTGAAAAAAGGAATCAGTCTTCCCAAAAAAGAGGAAAGAGAGAAGTTGAGCAGTTTAACAGAAGGAAATCGGACACAGAAGCTGAGGATCCTCTGAGCATGGGGAGATGCTGAAGGTTCCAAGCAAACATAGTTGTTTCCTTTCTTCATTTATCATGGTGTGAGGAATTTGTCCCCATCCTGTGTGACAGTTGCCTGCAGCTTTGTGTTGTAGCCCAGTCAATATCCCCCAGTGCTTCTCTTTCCAGCCTGTGCAGTGGAAATCAGTGTCTGCATTTCTTCCTTGTGTCATTGCAGTGGGGATTGCTTTGAGTGCTGCAGTTGCAGAACGTTTCTGGTTAACTTACAGAATACTGAGGTTGGTTTTCTACAGAGCAGGGTTCAGGCTTTGCACCAAAGTTTAGAATCAAAGATTACTTGGTGATCGTGCAGCCTATTGCCCTTTGTGTCCCATCATGTTTGGGACAAGCAAGACATAGTGACACTGATGGGAAGATCTGGATCAAAGTGCCCCTTAGCATGTTGTTGGTGCTCAGGGTCATTCATGAGAAAAATTTTGGTGGGAAGCAGGGATTTGGTGGGTTGGTGTCCAAATCACTGGATGATAGTTTGAGACCACCTGTCTGTGGGTTTTTCCAACAGCAACATCGAAGAATCTCAATCCTCAAAGCATCTTTGCAATAGGAAAGGGTGACTTGACCTTGATACAATTCCATTTCGCTGATGATGTTTCCCTTTCTGTAATCCTGGAGCAAGAAACATCTGGTCTGGCTGCTGTGTCCTGCTCTTAAATGTCTCCCTGAGAAGCCTCATTCCTAAGAGCTGGTAACGCGGTGCGTGGGGTCGATGGGCTGGTGCCGCGCTTCTCCCACAGAGTCCCTCACAGAGACGCTGTGGCGGTGCTGTCAGCACCTACGTGAGCCCCCAGCCTCACCCTTGCTGCTGGATGCAAGCAGCCACTCACAGACAGTTCTGAGCGTTACGGAGATGAAGAGGCAAGAGGGATTCTTTGCGTGCAACTCCGAGGCCGTTTATTGGGGTCTGCAGGGACCGCAAACAAACCGCCCCGAAGGGAGGCAGAGACAAAGAACCTCGAACAAGCCCGCGCTCCCGTTTTTACCCCAAGGGGTCCCAGGGGTGGGCAGAACATCAGTAACCAATAATCTGAGGGCTAGGAGGGGAGGAAAGGTTGATTGGCATAATGGGGGCCAACGGAAGGGGGAGGGGAGGTGGGGGAGAGGACCAGGGACCGAGGGAAAAAGAACCTTCTGGCATAGTGGTGTGGGGATGTGGGGAGAGGTCACTTTGGAGCAATGTGGGGGGTGCAGGGTGGACTTAACCACCGCAGAAAGTTGGGAATATGAGTCTGGAATCAGAAATCAAACAAATCCTTGGCCTTGGCCTCCAGCTCACTCGAAACCAGGACCAGGCTTGTAATCTCTCCCGCTGTATCTTCTTGATCTGTAGAAGGAAAGATGAGGGAAATTTTTTGTGTGCACTTGTCTGTTTATTCCTTGCTAAATCCTCCCTCAAGTGTCCATTCATTTGGTATTTGATGCGTTTGAGCACTTCCAGCACACTCACCATGGTTTCTCATGTCTGAAAGAGGATTTTCAAATTCCTCTACTTCTGCAATGATCTTTTAGAGTAAACATGGGATTTTGTGTTAATCTGTTGCCCTAGGCAAAGGGTGCACAACATCCACACTCCTTTCTTCCTCCAGCAGTGGTCATCCTCTGTTTATCTTAATGTGCTCCCTTCCCATGCTACTGGGGGTCTTCACTTTTGTATCTGGTTATGGATTTATGCTGTCACTTCAACACACAGATTTTTCTTTTTTTTTTCGCTCTACTGATCTACTGATTTTTGTAGTGCTGGGAATCCATAGAAGAAAATTAATTCAGTTTAATATATTCAATGTGTTTGTTAGAAAACCTTTTGTTGAGTTTGAATAATTAGTTCATTTTATCACCACTGTCAGGTCCTGGCTCCATCATTTTGAATCAGATATAGAGATCTAAAGGTAAGTTGAAGCCAGTAGCTTATTGGACTGTATTCCTGATGGAGCCAAAGCGTGGTGATAAATTGTTCATAAACCACATCACAGAATGCTCCTTATTTTGTCTTTGAATTACATCACTGTCTCCCTAATTGGCTTTGATATTGCTGTGTTTATTTTAGGACACTTGTGATGAGTGAAGAATTTTCTTTCTTCCACTTCAATATAAATGTACTATCTGTAGTTCTGTTGCACTCTGTTCAAATTTTATTCCAATGCTGTGGAGGGCATTAAACCAATTTCATTGCATTAGTTTCTGCCTGTCTGATTTCTGCCCCAATTCTGGGGGCACGAAGCAAATCATTAGTCAGAAGTAAACTGAAGAAATATAAAACATCTATTAAAATACTTTCTGAAAAGTAAATGTCAGGTCCATGTAAGTGTTTTGCCCTCAGCTGGTTCACTGGGCTCATCTCTTCTGAGCAGTGATGAAGTTTGTCCTTGCACCAACCACAGAAGTAGCTCAGCATCTCACATGAGGCCCTCACAGCCAGGAGAAAATCCAGCTGGATCAGCTCCAGGCCACACACAGGCATCTGAGTGTCCAAACTTGGGAGTCATGGTCACTTTCTCTCCAAGTTGTTCTTGCACTGCCCTGTAATTGCCGTGCTCCTGGCTACTCCATGTCCCGGGAAAGGCAGCAAGTCCCCATCCTCACCCACCCAGCAGCCCCATCCCACAGTAGCCAGGTGGCTCTGGTGGTCTTGCAGAGCCAGCTGAGATGGAATGGAACCCCTTCAAGAAAAGACCTGCAGCTGAGGTCTTTGCTTGAAGACCTCAAGCTTCATCCTCTGCCTGTTGGTTGAGGCAACTGCCCTACTGAGTGTGTCTTTCACCAAATATAAAATTTTGAGGCTATGGAGGCCCAAACACAGTAGTTTAGTCAAGGAAGTGCTGCCTTTTCATGTGGACACAAAAGGAACCTTCTGGCCACCTCAGAACACACTGAGATTCAAGGGTTAAGCAGTGCTGGGGAGCAGACAGGCTGCAGCAGTTCTGGGACTTGAGCAGAATTTAGGCTGCCTGGATGTCACCTGCAGGATCTGATCGAGGAGACAAAAGAAGTGTGTTCCACATCCATCCCCACCACTTTCAGGATCTGTTGGGTCTGGGAAGTGTTTGTCTGGAAGCCTCGCTCAGTTTCTGCATATTTAGGGATGGACACATCACGTGGCAAAAAGATGAACTATTCAGAAACTAATGTACCAAGTCCTAAGAAAACACAGTAATGAAACTGTTATGGCCAAAGAGAGACAGCTGCAGCCAGCAACTCCTTAGAAAGTTGTGGTAAAGTCAGAAAATTCCCTTTGTGTCTGGCTGAAAATGGGGATACTGTGGACTGACCTCACCCTGCTGAGCTTTGCCAACCAACAGAGAGGGAAGAGTCAGGAAACCACTGATCTCCTCAGTTTGTTAAGCATCTCTCCTCTCCCATTGCTTTCATTCCCATTTTCTGTGACTTCTGAAGGGCATGATGCCTGACTTTTCAGTCAGTGGCGTCCGCTGCCCTCACTCTTCCCTCTTCTGATTCACTGCAGGATTTTACATCTGCTTTATGCCTTTTAAGGCAACTTGAGTTCCTCATATGGGGAGCAGCCATATTCTGAGCATGAGGCTTTCTTGGCTCAGACGTTTTGTGAAAGGAAAGGAACAGATTTTTGTATGGTTTCTCACAACATTTACTGTTCTTGCACTGCAGATGTTGCAGCTCATGAAAGGCCTGAAGAAATGATCAGTCAAGTGTTTTTTAGGGACAAATATGTAGCCCACACATGGTCCTGTGGGTATTAAAAAAGTCAAGGAAATCTGAGAAGCATTTGGAGTCCAAGAAGAGGAGCACTGGAAAGGTGAGGAGCAAAGCAGGTACAAAGCAGATTGTCGCCAGAGGGACCAGGAAGAATATGTAATCCTTTTACAAAATAGCAGGTCTGATATCTTCATAGTGCTTCATAGTGCACTTTAGAGTGGTATCCTGGCTTTCAAACATCCTTTGTAAATTGAATCTGTGCAGATGTGTGCCCTAGGAAGGCTCTCAGGAAAACAAATAGGTGGTTTTCAGTGCTTTCTGCCCTGTAAATACAGTCAGCCTGCATTTTCCTTCTGAAAATGATGCAGAGTTCAGTAGTTCAAATGAATCACAGTGGCACTCACATTATTTGTTTCAGCCCTGTAAGATGAGCTTGACACAAGATATTAATTACCGAGATCTGTCTCTGTGTCAAACACATAATCAACACAGAATTCTGATTCTGACAAGTGAAAAGGGAAACCACTATTTGCCAACTTCTCCTCCTGAAAGCTACCTCCTTTCAGGGGTGATTTCTGGGTGTCACTTCCAGCCTGTGTTTGTCAAAGAGTGCCGGGATTTATGGTCTAAAATTCTTGATTATGAAGAGATTTTAGTAAGGGTGTACCTCAGCCCAGAACAATTTGTGGGGAGCAGTGTCACTCTGAGGATGGAAGGACTCCTGGCTCACGCAGAAGCGTGATGAGAGCCACGGGCCATTTCAGGGAAGGACAAAAATGACAAAACCCCCACTTCACTGTCAGGTGTACAGAACCCTCTGGTCCATCCGTTCTTTCACAGATCTAGTACATGACTCCTTCACAGGTGCAATATGATGAATATTGTGCAGGTCACCTCTCGAGCTACAGAGACAGGAGGCAGTTAGAGGGAACCTGATTTTTTAAGGCTTAGGATCCTGTCTCTGATGTAGCACTTGAGTTAGCTAGTTATTTTAGTTTTCCTTTTTGCACTCCCATGTCAATGTAGAGACAGCCAAGAGATCCTTTGATTAGGCCCTGGTGAGGCATCAGCTTCAGCACACTGGAGGTCTGTTCTGTGCCATCCCAGGGTGATTAATGTGGCTCTTGGGCACATCCAATTCTGAAATTCTAACAGAGTTTTGCTCGCAGAAGGGGAATTGCATGGAGCTACACTCGGTTGAGTTTGATCAATGCAGGGAGAACTCTGGATGGCATTTCCTGCTCTCCATCTCCACTAATTGACTGTATGTGTGGATATGAAATTTTGGCAAGAATTTGATATGAGAAGTTATAAGGTAAATGTCTGCAACTGAGTTGCCATATATCCTCAACCCTAATGAACCACCTGTGTGCCTTCCTGATGCCTTTGGGTGGAAAGCCAGAGTACAACTAGTAAATAAATTGCTTTCCACCACTGCCTTCAAGTCTGCTTCCTTCAAATGAGCACAGACATGAAACACAGCTGTGAACCTATGACACAATTTTTCATTTTAATTTGTGATTTTATCCAAAGCAATAGTCTTCCCAAGGCTTGCTTCATCACAGTTCAAAGGTGTTCAATAGAACATTAACTATTGCTAGTGAAGTTCCTCAGATTTTTGGCTTGCTGGGAGAGCTGCTTGTGGCTGCTTTGCATTCAGAGCTTGCTGTGCGTTGCTTGGGCTCATTCTGCTTCCTCACAGATTCGTATTTAAGTGTGGTCATCTCTCAGAAGGAAGGCTAAGTTAACTTGCTGAAAAAGCAAAGAGCTTTCTCTCTACAGAACGAAATTGCAAGTCTCTTCCAATCTCATTTACACGGCTGTTTTACCAGAGTGGACACCTGATTTACGATGCTGGCCTGATTTACAACTCTCCAAGACCAGATTTAGCCCTAAGAGTTTTTTGAGTTAATGCAAGTGGAAACATAGCTGGGGAAAAAAAATGGGAAGGAAAATGCACTGTAATGGTTGCTAATGAGAGGAATAATTATGGGTAACTGGTGATCCAATACACAACATCACTGAGCTCAAATAGTGACATTTGGATTTATGTTCAGGTCATTAGGGCACTGCAGCACCTCTCTTATAGGGAAAGGCTGAGGGAGCTGAAAAACTTGTCAGGCAAGTGCCAACACCCTTCCTTTTGGGTTGCAAACCTGATGGGAGGAAAGAGAACACTGGCATGCTCTGGTTCTGAAGATGCTGTCTCCAGCAATACACTGTCTGGGTGACTCTGGCTTTTCATTTTCTGTTAAGATCACAGTACGTTGTCACCTAACCCATGAGGTCAGGAGTCCCAAGTTAAGTAAATAAACACATTTTCACATCTACTTTTAACAAAAAATATCTGCAAATACGCTTTTCAGTGGGAACAGATGATTCTGTCATTTCTGCGTCTGCAGAACATTTTGTTTTGGTAGGATATGGTCATTATCTCTGTTGTTTGTGTTAAGCTTTTGCTTTCTGTCAGTTTTCACCATTATCAGGTTTCGTGTTGCATTGGAACCCAACTCTCTGACTGCAACAAAGTGGCTTTACCAATTATTTTCATGATTTCTTAAAACACTTGCAGTTTTCATTCCAATTTGCGATGAAATAGCAAAATTTCCCATGCCTAGAAATTGTCATGTGCTCTCATTTTAAAGCAATGGGCCAAGGAACACAATTTAAAGCACAACATAAATAACTTGCATGCACTGCCTGCACTGGAAGAAGATGGATTGTGTGTGTTTCCTTCTCTCACGTTTGTCTTGTAAACCATCTTGTTTGATGGACTGCCAAGCAAGGGCTGAAACATGCTTTAGACAGCCTTCAGTGGTGTTGCTTTTCTCCTTCCTGACCAGTGGGATTTAACTTGAAATGTGTAGCACAGAACTGCACAATCCATTTGGTACAGCTTCAAGAGCACAATAATTACAGGAATAAATCACCAATATCTGCACAGTGTTTGCGGAAACTAAGATTATAAAGCACTTAGAGAGCTGCAAACACTGGCAGCTAGAGAGGATGGTGCTGGAAGGTAGTCTGTCTCTTAAGTTACCTCCCTAAGGAAGAGAGATAATTAAGATGGTTATATTCTTAATCTTGCATTTCTTTGGGGACCAGAACTTTGGAAACGGGTCTGAGCTGGGGTATAGGCAGAAAAACCCAGAAATTACCCCAAATAGAAAAACCATGGTGTTCAAGACACCCCCTTCCAGAAATGAGAGCATGGAGGATACTTTTCCTACCTCTCTCAAGCAAAATTATATCTTGATTTTTAAAAATACTCCAGCTTTTTGTTCCTGTAGAAAGGAAAGGAGCTTAAAATGTCCAAAAAATGCTTATGTCTGCTATGCAAAGTTCATTTTTATGCTCTTTGTCCTCTTGAAGGAGTCACAGCCAGCCCAAATTTACAACCAGATTCACTATACAAAAAATTTAGTTTGGATTTCTTGGAAACCTGCAAGCTTGTCCTTGTCATCGTCCTCTTGTCCCAACCATGGCAATACTCAGTATTGGAACAACACATATTTATGGATGGTGCCCCAAGTTGTGGCTCCACTCAGTGCCACCAAAGAGCTCTCCAGAAAACTTCATGGTGTGTATACAGACACCCAACTTTGGGGATTTTTTGGCTTGATATGCCTAAAGAAAAGATAGCCTCAGCTGCTGAGTAGAGGTAAATTTATTATGGACAGTGACAGACATTACATGTATGACTTCAGTCCTTGAAGGTTTAGGGAAAGGTCCTGCACTTCCCTCATGTTTCTTGAAGGAGTTACAAAATCATAGAAACCAGGAATGGTTTGGGTTGGGAGGGACTGTAAAAATCATGCAGGTCCACCCCCATCTTGGGCAAGGACACCTTCCACCAGACCAGGTTGCTCAAAGCCCCATCCAGCCTGGCCTGGAACACTCCCAGGGATGGGGCAGGAAGAGCTTCTCTGGGCAGCCTGTGCCAGGGCCTCACCTCCCTCATAGTAAAGATTCTTTCCTATTATCTAATCTAAACCTACTCTCTTTCAATTTGAAGCCATTCCCCCTTGTCCTGTCTCTCCACTTCTTTCTTGCAGGCTCCCTTCAGGTACTGGAAGTCTGTAACTGGGTCACCCCAAAGCTTTCTCTTTTCCAGGCTGAACAATCCAAATTCTCTCAGCCTTCCCTAATTGGAGAGGTTCTCCATTCCACTCGTCATCTTGGTGGCCTCCTCTGGGCTTGCTCCAACAGTCCAATGTCCTTGCTGTGCTGGGGACCCCAGAGCTGGATGCAGCACTGCAGGTGGGCTCTCAGCAGAGGGGCAGAACACCCTCCCTGTCCTGGCTGCCCACACTGCTGGCGATGCAGCCCAGGACAGGATTTGCTTTCTGGGCTGAAAATGCACATTGCCAGCTCATGCCCAGCCTCTCACCCACCACACCTCACAGGATGACCTGCCATGGCTCCTTACACTTCTAGCCAAGAGTAGGGGGTCAGGGCAGGAGGAGTGATAGCTGGTAAGGCACAACAAATCATAAATGAGATACCTGCACGGACTTAGGCAGCCCTCAAGCATAAGGAGTGAATTTCTGCTGTTTTCAGTTGATTACACCTAATGAGGAGTGTCACTGGCCTCTTGGTACAGATTTAGACTGCTTTGCCAAGGAAAAGCTTGTTACCTGGGTGAAACTGTGTGGTCTCCAAACAAAATGTCATAAATGAGAACAAGTGCCCAACATTTATATGACCGGGCCGGCTATTTTCTTTCTGTGATACATACCAATGCTGAAAGGCAGACAAGAAGCAGAATCTATTCTGTTCTCCAAAATTTAGGATAACTGAGTTTCCAAACTATTTAAATTTGGAACCACTCAAATGCTAAAAAGACTTTAAAACCAATATAAAATATTTTATAAATATAGTTCAATATGGCTTATTTGTTTTGCTTTGATTAAAGTAAGAACAAATCTCTTATGACATTTTCAAAACAAAATGGGACAACCTCAATAAGTCATTTACTTTTCTTTACTATCTAATAATAGTTTGAAAACAGTATCCAGAGAAGTGTTTCACTTGCAGTGAAACTGCAGGGAAAATTTCTTCTGGCTAAAATATTTCAACCAGCTCTGGGATTGAAATAATTCTGGGTTAATATTTATTTTACTGACAGATCTATTTTCGTGGAGGACCATCTGGCTGGTGAATACCAGGACATAAAACCAACATACACAAGTCTCAGGACAAAGGTTTCTGTCACAAATAAATCAATGTCCCAGCAGTACATAAATGGAAAGTGGAAGAGGAGAGACCTTAAGGCCCTGATCATGTGACTCTATTAGGATTCAGTTCATGCTGATGCATGGAAAATGTTGTCAGGGAACAAAAATTCACTTTACTTTGGACTAGATAGATTAGGAAATATGGAATGTCGCATTAGTTTTCAGAGCTGGTATTTCACGTGCATGGGAAATGTGAAGTTCTCTGTGTCAGTCAGGAACGAAGCACTAGGGGAGAGAAAATCTAAGGCTTAGCCAAAACTTTCAAAGGGACTGGTGACACTGGATTGCTGATGGAATCTTATTTTTGCAAGGGTAATCCAGAAACATCTGCGTCTCTGTGATGCCTCTTCAGAACTGGGCATCCAAAAAGTGAGGAACACATCCTGATCTAGTAAATCTTTGTCTTAATGGTTAATTCTAAACCGTTTCTGGAGGAGAAAGTGGGGACCAATATCAAGGTAGAGGTTGGCCTCTTCTCCCAGGCAACCACCAACAGGATGAGAAGAAATGGCCTCAAGTTGTGCCAGGGGAGGCTCAGCTTGGACTTCAGGAAAAATTTGTTCATGAAAAGGGTTGATGAGCGTTGGAATGGACTCTGGTGGAGTCACCATGCCCGGAGGATTCAAGAAGCAGCTGGATGTGGCACTTAGAGCCATGGTTTAGTTGACACGGAGGTGATCAGTCAAACGCTGGACTCAATGATCTTGGGGGTCTTTTCCAACCTAAATGATTTTACGATCCTGGGATTCTCTGGACAAAATAAATTGTGGATATGTAAGTAATTTTGTGATTGTCGACATTGGTTTACGGGACCAAGTAAGCAAAACAAACATGACCTTTTTATAGGACTTTGCTTTCCCATTTTCAGAGACCTTATTCTAAGAACCTTTAGTTATTGCCCAGAAGTGGTCTTCAACAAGATTATTAGCATGGTGTCAAGTGACATCAAGTGGTCATTTGAAGAAATCTTCCCATCAAAGCAGTGGCCATGGGCTGCCCTGCAGACCCCCAAAGGCTGAGACTCACAGAACCACAGTAAGAGCTCAGTCCTGGTCCGTGGTACTGTACTAGAAATGAACATTCATAAATGTGTCCACTCTGTGCACATACTTCGTGCAGTCCATCAAAGACCACCCACTCCCCATGATTCCACCGAGCCAGATATCTGGGAAAAATATTGTTAAATTTACCCAGGATTTCTCTACTTCCTTGGACAGCTGTAGCTGTTGGCATCAGCCAATACATTCCTAAATATATTGAAACAGAGCTTGTTCCAATAAACCTAATATTGTAACTTTAACAAATCCATGGTCCTGACCATCAGTGTTTGGTTCAGAAACATCTGAGGATTTTTGTAAAATGCAGGTGTTCTGGGGGAATGGGTGAAAAACAGGCTTGATAGATGAGCAGCCCTGAGCAGCCTGCTCTAGGAGACTCTTCTTGAGCATGGGAGTGTGGGACTAGGTGGATTCAAGGGATATTTCCAGCCTCATCCATTCCATAAGTCTGTGATTCTGTTTGGTGGCAGCAATATTGAAATATTTGTTTTGAAAACACTTATGTGTGTTGGTTTGCCGTCGGATTTTTTCCCCTCAGTTCATCCTTATGCTCGTAATGTGGTTTCAATCTGCTAAAGTGTAATTTTTTCTAGTGTAGAAACATTTTCACAAAACTTTCAACTGCTGTAATTCCCAGAGTTGCTGTAATTCCCAGAGTTGCTGTGTGAAAATCTTCCACATCCAGAATAAACTGCCCAGCTCTGGAGGCAGAGACATCAGTGCTTGAAACAAGGCTGTCTACACCAGTTCTAGATTCCTTCCAAGGCTGGTGTACTCCTAACTAGACTCTGTGCATGTTTTTCATGAAAGCTTAGGACAAAATAAATACTATAAATTCATCTCAGTTATTCTTTATGGAGGTCATTGCTGTCTCAAAGACTCAGAGTTCTGGTGACAATTAATTGCAGTAATTCTTAAATTTTAAAATTTTTTTTCTCCACTTTTTACAAGTACTTTAGATTTAATAAACCCATTAATATCATCTCATCCATTTCCCTGGTTTTCCTTGTGGTGCTTTGGTGCAGCTTCAACCCTTTTTTTCAGCTGTTAAGGTTGTATTCGTAAGTATGTAAAGCATAGAAGTGAAGAGCATACTGAAAGTGCTATTAGAAGCTGTGAATTGAAATCCCTTACAGTATTTGTATTCCTGATTTGTTCATCACTGACAAGTTTTTCTTCAGCCCCTCAACTAAGGCATGTTGGAATCATTTGAGGTACAAGTATTAGAAATGAGACATCCCTCTGTCTTTAGACGACTTTTTAAAAAATCTAGCTTGTCTAAGAAGTAGGAATATTGGCACATTCTGGCAGCCTTTCTTATGCCACAGTGTTAATTTCTACCAGAGATTCCCTGTGCCTCTGATAACTTAAAAGAAAAGAGGTCAGAAGTTTCCTTCACCTCTGGAAAAAAAATAGTGACAGAGTTTAGTCCTCTGTGGTGATGGGATGGCTTCAGATCTATCTGACAAATGTATTTCTGTGTTATTAGACAAGATCTTCCATGGCACCTTGCTTCCCGGTCCTGTGAGTGGGACCTGGAAGTGTGAGGGGCTGGAGACAAGCTCTAATGCTCATGGAGTATCCCAGGATAGAGTCTGTTCCCATCATATCATGGTATCTCCTGGATGCTTCCATCACATAGTGATGATTGAGTCCATCGAGACATGAAGGGATGTGATTCTTCCTTTGTAGCATAGAGATAGCTGTGGCAGCTCTCCAGTTCCTGTCTTGTTCCAAAAGGCAGAAACCCTGGAAAATGGAGTTGCTTTATTTTTAAAACATCACCAGAAAATATAGACCTCAATCCTGTAAGTTTGTTAGGTGTAGCTCTGAACTGAGCAGGCTTTTCCAGAGAGAGCCACTGCCCCCCTCCCTGATTTCTACGTGTTTAGCCAATCTTTGGTAGGAATGAGAGTCCTGATATTGGGTGGAGTAGTTTTGCTGTTGGGCAGAAGAAGAAATGTCAGGAGGTAGCTGGAAGAGAGTGATAGCACAGTGTCGCTGTTGGGCAGAACTTCCTTGACTTTTAATTTGGAGCTTTGGGTCAATTTTTGATTTGTCTCCTGCTCTGCTAGCCCTCTCCCACAGCAATGAAGCAACTTTAAACACTGCTGTAAAAGTAGCAAACTCACCTAGAAAAAGGTTTCCTCTTATACCTTAAAAATTCAGACTGTGGGAAGCTTTGGCTCAGTCTCTTTCTGTCATTTTTCAGATATCCGTACTTTTATTGCAACTCATCCTACTTCAGCTACTGAATCCAAACTTTACAGATGTTCAGCAGTGCTTCCTGTCCCACTGTACTCACATTTCCATGTTCAATTACATTTGTATCAGTCATTGATCAAAATGACTGATATAAATGACACTCAAAATGTCACTTTACCATTTTTGCAGTTGCCCTCCTGCGAATTTTCCCTTCCCACTTTGAATTTCTTCCAGACATTTCAGTCTCATTGAAACCTCTGTTTTTACAGGAGCAGTAGTGCTTTTCCCAAAAGGTAAAATTATTTCCATTCCAGGTATTTGCTGAGCAGTTAGTAACTATGTCTTATAAATCAAATGACCTAGCACTTTCTGAAAAGCAATGGAAACTTTTCTATCGGTGGGAACATGTCAGTATTTTAATTAAATGCAAAATAATACTCATTACATCTAACAGTGCAAGTAGAATAGGCTTACCATTTATCCAAATAAATGGGCAAACAGTCCAAATCCCAAAGCTACAGAATGAAGTGGAATTAAGCTGCCTGTGATGGTCTCTCCCCTAAAATAATCATTCCTGGTCACTGTATCACAGGTCCTTCCATTTTTCAATTTATTTCTTAATTACATTTTCCTTTCAGAATTTTTTTCTCCGACTTCAAGTGCCATAATTCATCTATCAGTTTTCCTTCCTTTCTAAAAGTTACCTTGGACTCAATCAGAAATGGAAGAGGGGGAGCAAGCAGGAGCACTGATTGAAATGGAAAATGGCATCACTGTGTTAAGGTCCAAAATAACAAATGCAAAAGTTTCAAAAGGTAAAGAATTAAAAAAAAAAAACATTTAAAAACCAGACGTAAGTGCAAAATATCAGCAGAGTACCCTCTGGTTGAGTCAATTTCGTCTTGCACGTTATTAAACTACTTACACAGAGGAGACACTGAAGGTTTGGCTTGCAAAGCACAAAGGGATGGATGACAAGGCACTGCTGCAAGGGGGATTCAGGCTCTCAGAAGCAGCAGTTGGGCACCTATGGAGAGCTGCAGGCGGGGGATCCACAGCCAGGAATTCACTGCTGCCAGTGGACTCTCAGAGCAGCTGTGCTGTGTCACTGCCCTGTGCAGAGACCTCGCTCTCCAGCATCACAGTTTCAGTGTAGTCCAACCACACAGCTATGTCCCACCCTTTGCCAGGCTCTTGGAGAATATCTGTGCTGCTAAATGAAAGGCATGGAACCAGCTTAAGTGCTGGACAGCTGTTGTCGACGTTGCTTGGCTGTTAAATCACTCTTCAACTCTGTTGTCAACCCATGCAACTCACTTCTAGACAAGTTCAGGACAGAAGGGGTGAGCTCTAAACAGCACAGCTGTGAGCCAGCTGCTTCCACCTGTGCTTGGTGTCTGAGGCTGTTTCCTTTAGCAGCATAGACACAGCCCAAGCAGCTTTCTAGAGGAATTGGGGTTGGTGTTGTATCCCAAAATAATGCTTGCACTTCTTTAGGGTGGAAAGTTACTTGTGAGGAATTGAGTTTGGGATCACTATTCATTCAGAGGCTTCACAAAGAGGCATGTGGAGTGGCTTCTGGAATCAAAAGGGCCTGGACTCTTTGAAGGGAGTGGGAGAATTTTCCGTGGCTCCGGGGGCCCCGTATCTGACCATGGCTGCAGAACAGCTCCAGGGGCTGGGGCTGTGCATGGTCTTCTAGGAAAGTGTCCACAGAGTTTCTCCACATCAGCAATAGCTTTCTGCATGTTTCTGACTGTGTCCTGGCCAGCTGAAGGAAAGCAGAGTTTTTGAGTAGTCCACCATCACGTGTTCCTGCCTTTTCTGTCCTGTTTGCATCCCATAGGCACTGAGCTCTATTGAGATGCATTTTTACTAACAGAATCTGAAAGCCTAATAGGAGTGACTTCTCTGTCTTTATCAGCAAAAAATGCATGTATAATCTGATATGAAAACTACTAATCCATTAGGACTTGGACATTTCATTAGCATGGAGAGAGGAGCTTTTATTGCTTGGTCAAGCTCATAAACTTGTCTCCAACTGGAAGGAAGTGGCATGTAGTTTGAAATCTTGGAGCTGGGTAGTACATGTGTTCAGCTGCCACGTCAATCTCATTTGCCCCAGGGGGATGCTTGCAGCACTGCACTAAGCCCACGCGTAAAGGTCGCACGAGGAGAGGCTGCTCCTTGTCGTGCTGCTCTGCAGCAGCAGCTTTGCCTCTGCAGGCACTGTGCTGGGAGCTGAAGTCTTGCTTGGGAAAGTGCTACTTGGATTGGGATAGTTTCTAAGCTGCTGACCAGCTAAGCTGTCCCCAAGAGCATGAAAACAGAGAAAGGGAAGGAAAAGTAATTTACTGAGAGCCATAGGTGAGAATTTACCCAGTCTTTCCTCCCGACAGCATCAATTCCTACCTTAGAGTGATGAACAGTGTATAATTCACTGAAGAAAATCTTGCATCCTTTCTTCCCACTGTCACTCTGCCCTGTCCCAGTCACGCTCTGCTCTGTCCAGAGTCACTTTGGCTCTGTTTCGCCCTTACCAGGGCTCTGCCTCCCTTTCTTCTTTCTCTTTCTTCTCTCACTGACTCTGCATATGCCTAACTGGGCTTTCCTGCTTCATTACCCCTCCTCTTACATGGTTCAACCAGATTGATCCTCCTTCTCCCTTTACCCAGGCTTAGGAAGGGTTCTTCTGTGATAGCTCTTCTTCCTAACCTGTGGAGAGCATAGATTTGAGCCTTGAGTGAGGGCACGTCTTCAAAGTGCTCCTGGAGAATGCAAGGAGGTTCAGGGCTGGCTCTACTCCTGGAAAGAAAAGTTCAGTCTAGTGTTTTCTCCTCCTGAATCTTATATTTCATTCAATGGTAGAAAAGATTATACACAGACTGTTACTGTCAGAACCATGGTGTAGAACGACTGTAGGAAGACTTATGCATAGTATTGGGTTTTATAGAGGGTTTTCTGTTGTCCCTAAGCTAACCCTAACCCTAAGGATGAAACTTTATCTTGTTTAAGTTTTACCTTTAATTTGTCCTGAGCAATCTGATAGCAGAAATACGCCAGTGCAGGACAACTCAGTGACCTGATAAAGCCAAAACCAGTCCTGATCCACAAGTACGAGATCCTTTAGAAAAAAGGCGAAATCCCCAGTGTATTTCTCTGACCACTTCAGCTGTTACACAATAACTATATGCAAATCCAGGGTTATTTCTCACAGCTGGCACAGCCTGGCTTAGATAAATATAAAACTTGCTTTAAGGGAATAGCTCGTAATTGGGTTAGGCACAGGGTTTTAATTAGATTTACGTAAATGCATACAATGCATCGCAGAAATCAATAACCCGGAGAGCTTCTTTGGGCTTATTGTTTAAATCAGCCACACCAAGTCAGCTGAATTTAACAGTATATTTGTCCACCCCATTCCCTCCAAAAGTGGCACTTTTTACATGACTGATGGCATGTTTGAAATGTACTGTGCTGTCCCATGTTTGTGTCCTTTTTTATCTGTCTGGCCACTTGCAGTTTGGGTGCTTGCAGACAGAACCCTGTCAGCACAGAAGAAGAAGGTAGGAAGTATTTTAATTAGGGAAGAATTTGTATTTAGACTAAAAGCTGTGCTATCCAAACAGTTCAGATTCACCTTGTAGGTTGATGTGAGGTTATCAGTTGCTGAAGTTAAAGCCTTTACCCTCCCTGCAAGTGGTAGCAATGGTAAAGAGGGAAGTAAGGTCTTTTTGTTGTGGCTAGAAGTAAAAGCCTGTGAGCTACACATATAATGTTTCAGAGACAGGGTGTGCTGATTTTGTGTAAAGGACTCGAGAAAAAAAATAATTGTTTCATTATTTATTTCAAGTGAGAAATTGAAATTGTTAAAAAATAATTGCTTTATTATTTACTGATAAAGACTTCCTCGCCTCCATTCATCAACGAAGAAGAAAAAGACAGATAGAAAATGGTATTATCAGCTAATTCTTAAATGGAACAAGTTTAAGTGCAGTGTGAAATGGATTTAAAATATCCTTAGAGTTCCAAATAGCTATACATTGCATTTTCTAAGGAGAAAAAAATAGCAGATTTTCTCTTCTTTTCTGCTTTGTTTCCTACCTCAGTATGGTCTTGTTGACACTGCTGCTTTTCCACACCTTAAGGAGCCTTTCTTTCCTTAGGAAAATTTATGTAAAATAAGGGTAAGACTTCTAGGATAGCTTGGTATTGAGCTCACTTACAGTCAGTGGAAAACCACCACCACCAAGTTCTTCAAAACCCTTAGACCATCACCTGACACAGGGAAAACTCTCATTTTCCAGGACCACCATCAAGTGCAGAGTTATGCACTCACCAGGTAACTGCCAGGGTTAAAGAGCTTGTGCAAAGGCCATTTCTGCAGACATTTTGTGATATGGTCTTTAACTGACTAATCACCATCTAATCCTCCTGACTCTTCAGCACCTGAGTGGACACAATTCTTGTCTCCTCACTGAGCAAAGTGTGGTTTCAAGCCTCTTTTCTGCTGCTCCAGAGCACCAGTACATTTTCTCTCACCTATTTGGTTTATCACTGTAGTAACATAACCAGATTTTGGGATGTCTGAAGATGCTTAGAGAATTCTAATGGAAGTTTCCAAAGCATCACTGTTTTTCCCTGGAAATCCCAACGAGATTCTTCTGCTCTTCCATCTATAAGCCTGAGCTCTTCAGCTCTGCACCTCCAATCTGGTTTTGTTCTCTTTTTTTCCTATTGCATCATTCAATCCTGTCTTATCCTCTCCTCCCAAGTTCAGCCCCTGTCTTGCCTCTTCATTCTTTCTCCATTCTGTTATTTTGGTGGATCTTCCTCCCACATTCGTCTCCCCCTTTCTTCACCCCAATCCCTGCCCCAGCAGTGCTTCAAGTTTCACATGTTTTTCATCCCCTTCATCTTGTCCTTTCTGCTGACTCATTTTGCTGCTGCACAGTGAGATTCAGCAGTGATGGAAGAGAGATTCCAGCTCCACATTCACCACCTCTGGCTGCAGCAGGTGTTGCCCCATGGGCCCAGCACTTCACACCAGTGGCACACAAGAGGGACCACACACGTCAGAAATGTGCAAATCTTCTCAGGTGAAAACTGCCACCTTCAAAAGTATCAACAGTATCAAATTCAGAAAAAAAACCCCACTAAACTGAGCCTTATAGCTTGGTGGATTTTCACAGCAGCAGGGAAAGGCAGAGCTGTAATCCCAAAGTACACACCTGCACTAAATTCTAGCGTGCTCATGGTTTCTATTGAAACCAAGCAAAGCAAAACAAAACAAGAAAGGCTTGCCAATATTATTTTAAGACAGCAAAGGAAAATACGCTTCCTGTTCTCTTATATTCTTGTTTCAAAGCTCTAAATTTTGTCCTCAACCTTTTTTACCCAAAAAGAAGTGAGAAAAAAACCCCAAACCATAATAATCAAACCAGAAACAAAAATCCCGAGCAACCGCTCCTTACATGAATTCTCAGAGATGAACAGTTGGGGTCACCTGTCCTGGCTGTGTCTCCTCCCAACCTCCCCTGAATCCCCAACTTCCTCATCAGTGTGGCTGTAGGAAAAGCAGAAGTGGCCTTGGCTCCCAGTGAGCCCTAGTCAGCAATAACAAAAACATCCCTGTGTTATCCCCCTGTGTTCAGCACAGATCCAAGACACAGCCCCATACCAGCCACTCTGAAGAAAATTAACTCTACACAGCCAAAAGCAGCACGCCTCAACAACATTTAATGTCAACACTGATTTATAATATCGTAAAGGTTATGTTTAAATCTGATGAAAGAATGGAAATTGCCATTGTTGAGGGCTAACACTTCCATGCTATCTGCAGTGTAGATAGAATGAACAGTAGGGGCACGTTTGTATGCACACAGGGTAAGAAATGGGCTATCTGAGAACTAGGAATACAAGCACTTAATAGAAATAAAATCTTTGGACCACCTAATTTTTCAGTTTCTATGTTTGCTACTTACTTGATTTGTTTTTTTAAAACAACTCCTTACCTTTTTAAAATTTTTTCTCTTGTTTTTCATCTTATGCTGTTCGCAGCAGCACTGTAGTTCCAAAAAACATAGGGTGAACTGATGGGTTGAGACCTGTCTTCATGTAGGATTTCTGCTAAGTGGACTGCACTCCAGCCAGAAGTATCCAAGTAAATATTGCTTTCAAAAAACCATTTACATCTTTACCCCAATATTAAAGACAACTAACACATTTCTGTGCTTGAGCATCTTCATCAGACGTGTCCTGAAAATTATCTTGGTTGTCTCAATGGGTTAAGAACTGGTGAGCAAAAGATGGTTTTCAGGAAGGAAGATTTAAGGTGCCATTTGTACCAGTGCATAGTCTTGTGTTAACCAGGAACACTGATAGTCACTGAGCTGTGCAGGCCAGACTTAGAGCATAACATCTCAATTAGACAGATTTAAATCAGGGGTTCCATTACTAAAACATGAGCAGTCATTTTGACTCTGTAAGGAAGAATTGAATCACGACTTGGCCACAGATGTAAAATTTGCACACATCAAGAAACATGCAAATATGTCAATAAAGTGTTTCACATGAAAACAGCCACTAGAATAAACAAAACAAAAAATTAAATTCTTTCCATTCAGCCTTTGAAAGAGCATGAAAGAAACTCCCTTGTAGAAAGTTGAAAGTATGCCCAGGCAAGATATATATGGAAAGAAATCTAAATTTGAGGTAGGAACATGCATCTCATATAAAAATGTTGTGGGGGATTTTTTGTTTGGTTTTTGGTTGGGTTTGGTGGTTTTTTTCAGAATAAAACACTCTTCAACGAATTTTTTAAGACTCAGTTTATGCAGGGAAATGCTAATGTTATTGTGTAGAGGCAGCTGCTGGGCCAACTCAAATCAAGTTTGGACTGCATCCTATAAAGTCTGTCTGGAGGAAGCATATGCATTTTTGGTGCCTGGATTTGAACAGTAGTCTCTGAAATAACTTGGTTCAATATTTGGCAGACAGGGAACACAGAAGAAAAGCTGAATCTTCAATAAAATTGTCACTTGTATTCACAAGAGTGATATAGACCAAAGTGAGGTGCTTTGAAACTGCACAAAGGAACAAACAGGAAGATGGAGCAAAAGGCGCACAAAACCACAAGAAAAGATAAGGGCCAATTTTGTGGCAGAATTGACAGACTGCCTAAATGAAAAAGGAAATCAGTTCCACATGGCAGCTAGGGGCCAATAACAAATGAATGATAAGAACAGGATACAGCAAAAGAAAGAAGATCCTGGGCTAAGAACTTGAAGAAATGGCACAAGGAAATGGTGCTGGAGAATATTTCTTACCTATTAAACAAACTGGAGGGTTTTGCTTACTCGCAGTACATGTGGAGCATACAAAGTATAATCTGCCATCCTTAAAAATAAAGCTGAGTGGTTGGTGGCCTGGATCAGCACTATTTTTGTAATTAGTTTTGTGGTGAGAAGAGGGTTTTGCGAGGATGCACAAGCCCACCTCCTCTGAGCCCTTGCTGATGCACAGAAAGGAGGTGACCAGTGCAGGTGGAGCTGTCCCTCCACCAGCTGGCCAGAGTGGGGAGATGTGGTGACCCTGGATCGTGCTGCTGATAACAGACTGAGCACTTCAAAACTTTCAAACTCCTAATATCCCTCTCAAATTTTATTATTTAGCCCTGGCTCACTGCAGCTGGAGCTGTTCTGACTGTACAGTAGGGCTGGATTTTTCCATTACGTCTCATGGAAATCCGTAACGCAGAATTTTCAAATTGGACTACCGAGATGCTAAATTAATGTGATGGCAATACTTTTCTTGTGAAATGTTGCAGAGAAAGGAGCCTAGATTTCACTGGTTTCTTTTAAACTCATTTTTCTGTGCTTAGAATTTGTACAGAAGGAGTCAGGCTCTCTGCAGTCACTTGAGTCTGAAGGTTACCCGACATTGGTCAAGTCACCCTGCAGTGCTCTCAGGAGACGTTTTCTCCTAGGTTATCACAACTCCTGACGTTGGCCAAATCCTCCTGGAATACTTTAGGGAATATTTTCTTCCGTGTTATCCCAGGGACATGGGAATAGGAGCTGCTGGTGACTCATGGCACTTCCCGGGAGATGGTCTGAATTGTGCCTGGTCAACGGTTGCAAAGCACAAAGAGATCAAAAAGACGGTAGATAGGGAGTAAAATTAACAGATCCTCGGTTATAAGGAGTCGCTCTGATCAACCAGTCTCACCATTTGCATAATGAAAGCCATACTGAGGCAGAAATTGATGTATGAAGATCACAGCCCTTCTTTGAGTTGCTTTGGAAATCTGGCCTTGCACAAATTTCAAGTAATGTAAATCTTTCAGGCGTCCCGCAATAGAAAATTAAGTTGAGCACAGTTTGAAAGCAAAATCCTTTAATTCACTTCTTGTCTATGTCCATGTAACGTTTTACAACAAGAATAAAATGTTTAACTTCAAAGATCCTTGAAACACTGGGGTGTGAGATAACTTGACTTCTTCCTTCTGTTTTCTTCCAAAGACAAAATCTCTGCAGAATCAACATGACTTCAGTATTGATGAATACTTTTCTTAAGCTTTATATTTAGTTACATTCAGGTAACAGTTTTTCAGATAAACTCAAACTTGCCTCAATCTGTTAATGGACAAAGCTGACCACACATCTGGGGCTGGCATCTCCACTTAGCAAGGGAAAGAATCTACCAGTGTTTCTCCCAAGGTTTGGTGTTAAACACTTTAATTACTGCCAGTCATATCAGTGAAGCTGTCTGTGCAGTAAGGTGCTTGTAAATGTTCAGAAAAGTGATAGAATCCAGCCCTAGCTCATTACCATGGCTATACTGAAATGGTAATGGTGGAATAAATTGCCTGGTATAATTATGTATATGCCAGATGTTCTTAATCATTCCACTTCAAGCCTCCTTTACTAACTGCAATTTTGAGTCTTTTCTGAATTGAAAGGAATTGGTAAACATGAGTAATTAAAAAGAAATTAAATTGATTTTAGAAGTGAATTACTGCAGTTCCTGCAACACTAATATAATTAGCACCTCTAAAATCAGTCTGAGCTAGAAGATGTGCTTTATATGGCACAGAAGATGTTTCATTTGTGGTTTCCACTAAAAACACAGTCCTTGTGTTAGTGTGGTTAAACATCTCAATAGGACTGTGCCAGGCGAGTAAGGAGAAATTTATTCTCTCAGCTGATATATTAAAATAGAAGCAGAAAGCCATATCTCAGCTGGTGTAAATCACAATATTCCCACTGACTGTTAGATGCTGAACTTGCACCAGCTGAGCCTGTGGCCCATCCTCCATGTGGATTCATGAAAGCAAAGGTCTGTTGGTATCCCTACCCATAGTAGATGATTTTGGGCTCTCTAGCTAGAACTCCTCTTTCAAATGAGACAAAGTTTCTGTAGTAAAAGCAGAAGATACCCTACTATCAGTCCATCTTTATTTTTTCATTGTGTTGATATTTGAAATACTTCTTCTCTCCACTTTTCAGTACTCAGAGGAGCTGAAGAACAAAAACAGATTGTCACAAAGAAAACAGATTTCTTATCAAAAGTTCTCCTCAGAGGCTCAAAGACACCTGTGCTTTGTCAGAACTTTATGACATACCATAAAAGCTCCGTTTATCTGGAAGAATGAAGGTTTCAGCAGCAGAGGAAGGTGGATAAGAATGGCACATCTGTTGCAGGAACCACCCTGGAGATCTATAGTCTGATTTACTGGTCAGACGTGATTTTGTCTACCCATGTCTTGAAAGTCACCAAGAATGAGCCTAAAATCACCTCCCTGTGCTTGCTCTAGCACCATAGCACTCTCCAAGTGAAAGGTTTTTTCCTGAACCTCCAAAATGGCAATTTGTGGGGATTTTCCCCTGCTATATTGTCTGTTTCTACTTGATCTGCCTTGGTAATCACAGCTGCAGAAATTTACACAACTTTTCTTTGAACTCCATGAATTTTCTGTTGTCCCAGCCAAATTTCTCAAGATCCCTCCAGACCAAAGCAAAGCATCAAGAGAGAAGATTCCTTTTCTGTGTATTTTGTGCTAAATACAAGGCACCTCCTTGATTCGATCCAAATAATTTCTTTATTGCACCTAATTATCCCAAGCCGCAGAGTATTTCCTACAGACTGGGGTGGAAGCAACACTATTTGTGTTGTTAAATACAGATTTATTGGAAGTTAGGGCACACAGCTAGCAAAAACACAGATACCTGGGCACTCAGAGTACCTTGGCTGCTGCCTGCCTCTTGGCTGTGGCACCAAACAGATGGGGATTTGTCTCCTTTCACCAGGCTGCGAGTTGAAAACTGGAAAGTTGCTCCAGCCCTCTGTATGTTTGGAAGTATGGAGAGAACGTGAAGGAAAGTTCTTCTGATGAGATGCTTCTCTGCTTCCTTACAAGCACAGTGGACGAGATCTTTGCTGTTCCTCAGTTGGCTTTCACTCCATTGAAGATATGGAGTTATGCCAGCTGACAGCAGGGCCTGAGCAACAGCACTTTAATGGTTTTTGCCTTATTTAACTATTAACATTTGTTAGGGGATCGTTCATTAGATGAGGCATTAAGTACAAGCATTTTTATTAGGTTTTCATCTCTCCTTTCCCATTAGGGAAAGGTTCCACTTTCAAATTAATGTTAGAAGGACTTTAAAGTCTCAGCTATCCCTAATCTTTATGGTTTCATTCAAGTTCCTAATATATCGTTTGGTTTATCCTGTGAGCTGGGAGCTATATATTTGAGGGACTTAGTCCAAAGATACAGTATAAGCAGATAGTTTGGTTAAGCTGATTTTTGCAGTTTAAGTGAGTCTAAAGCCCATCATGCCCGGGATTATATTTTTACTTGTGGTTAAATTTGACAGAATTTGAGCATTCTTTGTGTATTGCAGTGTACAGCTGGGAAAGTGGAAGGCAGCAAGGTTAGTAGTTTATATGTAAAGTAGAGCTTGAAGGAGCACGTAGACGATTTACATTTTCATTCTTTTGTACATCACTCAGGGAGAAAGTAAATATTTTGGCAGCCTAGATCATGTGATAGCGAAACAAGAGACTTCATTAATTCAGATATTTCAGATTCAGCAACAGCAGAAAGAAAGGATTATGACTGCCCAATTTGAGCCAGCTGGAAAAAAACTAAATCTAGACCAAGGTCAGGTACATCACAAATGAAGGAACGGTATAAAATGCATTTAATTTCCTGAGAGCTGTGATAAAATTAAGATAAGAGCCCTGGGAAGAGAGTCTAATACACCACTCAGCCCTATCAAGCCTTACATGTTTGCTAGGTGTGTCATAGCTGATTCGAAAAGATGACTCCTAAAAAAACCAAACCTGCAGATTTTTCTATTTTTGTTCTTTTAAGAGTTCTTGTCTTTCTGAGTACTGCCTTTCATAGAATTGAATGATTTTTTTTGTGCAGTATTGCTTCGTAAAAACACTGGTGCTCTTTGTCAGTAACGAGGGACAAAACCAGCCTTTCACTGCTGCAGCCAGCCCACAGCTCTGTGAAAAGCTCTGCTTTCCCTCCCGTGGGATTGCAGACCCCAGCACTGCAGTGGGCTTGGTTACCTTTAACATTTGCCCTTCACAGCACATGATTGCTCGTGGTGGAAAAGGCTGCTCCTCACAAGCAAACCAAAGCCCTGGAGGAGTCCTGCATCACTGATGCTGGGAAGCATTTCCTTAAGCTTAATTTATTTTGCAGAGGCCGAAAAGGAGGGAGCAGCACTAGCTAGGGGAGAAACAGAGATAGTGGGAACATCACTGCTTTACACTGCTGTTGCCTTAGCAGTCATTGTAAAACCAGCTTTTGTTCCAGAGGGTCAAAATCTGCCATCTTCCTCTACTTTTTTCCTTCTCTCTTCAGTCCATGCCTTCAATAATTTATTTTCATGCACATGGGAACACATGAGTGCACAGGTGTATGTTCACATGTACAGACCATTTTTATATAGGGGTGTGTGTATGTTGTGATCTGAACTGAAATCACGTTCCTGCTTATCTCTTACAGACTAAGGGGCCTGTTCTAAATGGTAAATGTCACACATTTGTGCTCAAAAATCACACCCAAAATTTTCTTATTAGACCAGATCTAGGCAACAGGGGGAAGGAATTTACATTGCCCCCTAACCCAAACGTATTTTTAATTCCTGACATCACAAAGGTTAGACACGTCTGTGAAAGGTTCTCTCTGTGTTCTGCCCACTTCTTTGTTCACCCAGGTAACAAAAATCCTCTGACCCCATCCAAAGACCGGAGTGTAACAGCTGGCTCTGCAGCTCGAGTAACAGCAGTCAAGAGCAGGAGCATCGAAAGCAACCAGAGATGAAAGCGGAGGATGGCAAAACACCTGCGGGCTGCTGAGCATTTCCCAGCAAATCAGCAATGGCCAGCTGTGAGTGCCAATTAAGAGACATTGCATCACTGACCTGCTGTTGAAAGGGAAGGGAAATGGGTCTGTTTACCTTTGCTGTGTCCAGTTCTGCTTATAAAGGGGTGACTGCTGCTCCTGGCTTTGCCAAGCGTGTTGCAGGTCTGATGCTGTACCCAGAGCACAGCTCCAGCAGCAACTGAGAGGGTGCAGCAGGGCAGGAGAGCAGTGAGGGCTCAGCAGTGAACTGAGCATTCAGCTGGACCCTGATAAAAAAATTTACGTCACTGTGAAATTCAGTTGTGCAGAGTCTCTCTTGTATGCACATACGTATCAAAGATTAAATTTATATTTAAACAGGCAAGAAAACCCAGTTGCTTCCAGAGCACCAAGTTTAGCGTTGATCCACGGTAGCCAGCACAGTGAGCACTGCCCAGCCAAAATCCATGAGCCTGTTTCCCCCCAGAGATCCAGGTGGTGCATGCAGCAGTTCGAGGTCATAACTTCCTCTGTTGTTTGCATGTTATTTCCAAGGGCTGGTGAGCATTTATTTACATTAAAACCTGTCAGTGATGGCTCTGGTGTGTTCATACAGCTGTAGGGTCTGATGCTTGTACAGCTGCCAGGTGTCAAGAAATTTTCCATAAAAATAATAATAAAAATACAAGATTATTACTTTCTGTAACCATCAGCCTAAGCAGGCCTGGTGCTAGATTAAACCCCACCTCTCCTCTGAATTACCTCTGTGTTACCTGCTTGTTCCTGGTGTGCTGCTCTCCTGATAATCAGTTCCTAGTTGCAGTTGTCTGCCACACTTGTATGGAGCTAACACTTTGCTTCATTTATTTGGGATTTTATTGCTCAGCGTGAAAAGATGTGATTAGATAAAGGAAACACGAACTGATTGCTGTAGCCCTGTACCAGCAGCTTGTTTTGGCTTGACACCAGGGTTTAAATGGAACACACAACTGCAAGCCCGAGGAAGGAAGGCACAGGTCTGAATACTCACAGCACGGGGGCCACTGAGGTGTTTCTGCAGAAAGGGCAATGTGCTGCCCAGGAGCTGTGTCCAGCTGGGGAGGCAGCTGGAGTGGACCATCAGTTAGCAGTGCCAGCAGTGGTGTGCAACTGGGCGTGTAGAAGAAGCCCCTCTGGTGATGGAGAACCTCAGATTGGAAACCTGCTCTGCAATGTAGGCTGAAATTGCTTTCTCAGGATAAGGCTGGAGACTTCCACTGCAGGGGAAGAATTACCAAGACACCCTAGTCATCTCCAAGGAGAAGTTATACAAGTACTGAGTCCTCAGTGGTTTTGTAATAAACAACCCAAGAAGCTCATCCTCCTTTGGTGGATCCCCAGGTGGATCCCCAGTCACAAGGGTGAAGAATTTGCTGTTTGTTACAGCTGAGCACAGAACAACCTGCACCTCTCAGTAATGTCAGAGTAATGCTGATTTTATGCAGAAAGGATCAGCTGAATGTCGTACGCTGCCTGTTTGGAAAGCAGGTTTTCACATGTGCCACATGGTAAATGAACCCTGGGATTGCCCAGGACCTCGTAGGTGGGTTTTACCCTGACTTGGGAGGAGAGGCTGCACCTCCCAGCCAGGCCAGCACGGTGTTCTGGCAACATGGCAAACAAAAGCAACTCCATAGAGATTTTATGCAAACTGCTTCAAGGTGGGCTGGAAATAGGAGCTGTAAATGACAAACCAGGGGCTAATCACGTGAAACGTGCAAAGGGAAGAGATGTTCACAAAGTACCAGCGCTGAGAAAGCCCTGCTGAGCACCCTGTTTAAACCCCGACGAGCCCACTGGAGTTTCAAATTGATAATCCAAGTAATAAATGTTCTTGTAGCCAAAACATGGAACTCAAGCAAGAGAAAGCATGAGGGCAGTAGCCAGGCTGCTGTAACCAGAGTCTGGGAGCACTGCTGCACTCTGTGGGCCCTGGGACCAAAAGTTCATAGTTATCTGCTGGTCACAGTGGGATGTTTTGCCAGATCAGAGCCTCAAAGAGCAGATGGGATTTATCCATGCAAAAGCATGCACCTGCCTCTCTGTGAGGCCTAATTTAAAATGAGAGAGGAAGCGATGTTCATACAGCATTGCTCATCTGACCTATCTACATGTTTCATTTTGAGAAACAGTTTTGCTTAGGGAATTCTGGGATAGGAGCATCTTCTTCTCTCTTTCTATGGGTGCTGCACAAATCTTTTTTCTATTGCCCTGGTCCTTCAGGTGCTCAGATGGGCAGTACCTGTGTTAATGAGCACTGCTGGGCTCCAGGTGAGCAGATCAGGGCTGAAGAGCTCTGGTGGAGCTGGACATGGCCTGAAACAGAAATGGGAGCACAGAGGAGCCTTTTGGGGTGAAACCCCAGTTCAGCAGGTCACCAGAACACCAGCACTGGCAGCATGTTGGGCTTGGGTAGTGTCCTCTCTGTGACTCCAGCCCAAAGGCTTGGCACTGATTTTTAAAGTATCTGAAAGCCCTGAAAGGTCCTCTGCACCTTGCTGCTAATGAGATTTCAATGTAAAATAAAAGGAACATTGTCTAACCCAGATTAAACTTGCTCCCGAGTTATTTTTAGCTTGCCTAAACTCTTTCAACCCCTTTGGTAAAACTCATCAAAATTCATCTCTACTAAAAGGACGTAACTTCAAAGAAGTCATATGCATTAAATGTCAACATGCTTTACTCATTATAAATTACAGTATCATTAAATCTAACACGAGTTAAATGAGAAAGATTTAATTTCACTATCTTTAAAATGAAGGCTTTTTAGCATGGGAATAAAATTTTCTTTTAAAAATGTTTCTAAAGTGAGAGTGGGCACAGCAGGTTTATTTTACGTGTTATATTTGGATGTAAAAACAAAAGCAAAAATGCAACACTCTTTTGTTCTGGGGAAGATGTGGCAATAGTAGCTTACTTCTGCTCATTTTACAACCCTCCTTTCGGATACACTTCTAATTTAAACTGTGGAAACCGAAAACGTTCCTTTAAAACTGGTTGTCATGGTTATAAAATCCCGAAAGAAATTATGTGCGTCTGCATCTGCTGAGGGAAACATTTATGGCATGATTTAGCGGGGGGGGGGCAAGCAACCACCCACCACAACCCATTTTCAGACTTGCTTATTACATTACTTGAATTAATTTATCACCCTCCCCAAAAAGCCACAGAAAGGATTCTCACACGTTTTTCACTGCATGCAGTTCATTAGCAAATATCATATGGCGAGGGGTTAGTTCTGTCAAGTTCTAACAGGTTGGGGGGTTTTTGTTTGTTTGTTTTCTTTAGTTGTCTTTGTTTCAAGCAAGCTTATCTAGAAATATAGAGTGTGATAGACTACCAGCATACAGTTGCTGTCACAATTGATGTCTTGGATCTCTTCCATTGTTTTTCCTTTCTGTGATACAGTTAGAAAGTCATCTGGCCAGAATAAAAAGGCAAGCTGAATGCTGCAGGTCAAACTGGCCTGAACAAAAGTCTGCATTTCTTCATGGAGCTCTAAAGGACAAAGCAAAGGACAAGAGGAAAAGAAAAATAAAGAAGGAAGGAAAAAAAAAAAAAACAGAGAGAAAAGGAAAGAATAAAGGGAAAGAAAAGATAAATGGGAAAAGAAAAATGGGAAAAGGAAAAGGGAAATGGAAAGAGGCCTCACCCTACTAAAGGAAAACTGAGTCTTCTGTGAAGCCACTGCACTGTCACATGCTCCCAGGATGAAGTTTCCCAACCTTTTGGAACTGTAGGTTTATTAGAAACGAGTCTATGTTGAGTCAGGCCTTCTCTCTTACAGGGATGCAGAAGTCTGCACATGGCTCAGAGACTATGGTTTGGCACATTTCATTTTTCACTAAGAAAAGCTGACTGCATAGACAATTAAAAAATTACACCATGAAAGACTGAGATAGCATTTTTTAATCTTTAGGGTGAGTGATCTGTTGAGTGCAGGAAATCTGTGCTGTTCCTGACCCTGTTGCAAAATGTAAATAGCAGATAAAGATGATGAGGGCATTTTAGACAAACAACACACTTCGGGTTATTGGATTGTGAGCCACAAATGGGTTTCAGAGGGTCTGCTTCAACCCATTGATCCAGGGTTTTTCCTAAAATGTTTTTTCTTTTTCCTTTTTTAAAAAGTGCTGCTGGAGAAGGAAGTTTGGTGTCCCAAGCATGAAGCAGAACCCTTGTGAAAAAGTTTGGAAAATAACAATAGGCTGAGCTACTTCTCAAAGGCTGTGGATAGTCTCAGATTCCTTGACTTTCTCCCACCCATGAAATCAGGGATGTCATTCCTCACTGTTCTGTTTCTGTGGAAAATAATTTCTAGTGACTATTTTCTACACTCCTGATGGAAGCCCTAATTTATGGCATCTGAATGGAAGAATATAAGAAACTGAAGAAGAGGGGGAGCCTCGGGGACAGAACTGTGCTTCTCCAATCCTCTTGCCTCCTTCCTTTCCATCTCAGAAAACACAAAACCCTGCCATTGTTTTTGAATCCTTGTATGTGACTTCCGAGCGTTCGTGTGCTGCGTGATCACAGATTTGGCTTTTCCCTTGTAGCCTGTTGAGTGAGAGACATGCTTCCTCATGTCTGCACTACCTAGCTCCTCACTCTGATCCTTCCTAATGTCTGGAATAAACCCGAGAACAGGCAGGCAGCAGAGCTGCATCCATCCAGCTCCCTGCAGCTGTTCCCACTGGTACCTCCTGCCTCCCCTGCAGGGTACTGCCAAGCTGTGGCATAGTGGAGCTGAGGTCTTTGAATGTTGCAACACACATGTATACATGAAAAACAGATAAATATGCCCCAATTCTCCTCCCATGTCGAGCAGTGTCTGCTCTGCAGTCTTAGATCTCACACAGCAATGTGCTTTTCTTTGAGCAGTGTCTGTACCACTGATTTATAATCCTGTAAGTAGATTGCAAGACTGATTAATCCCTCATTTCTGTCTGTCCATCTATTTCTCATCTCAATTCTTTTCTTTCCCATGATTTATTTACCTAGCAGGAGATAAATTGATTCAATTTATTTCCTTATCCTATCTTTTCTTAATTCACTGCTAATTATTACTAGACAGAGTCAGCATCCTGTGTGAGGGTCACCTCTGCCCTTTGGGTACCTTTGGAGCAGCTTGCTCTCAGCTGGGATGGATCACACCCTTCTGTTCTCTCCAGGGGCTGATGACAGCCTGCTTCACTGCAATCAGATTAATTTAGAAGTATGTTACTTTCCTGGAGAAAATGTGGCAGAATTACGGAGGAGGGAGCTGGAAGAGGTTCATTAAATTGGTCAGTCCATCTTCCTGCCAATCAGCGGCAGTTCCTGGCAGGGCACACTCCAGCTCTGCTCCAGCAATGTTTCCAAAGTGCCTGGTGATATCCTTGAGGATGTTCACAGCCAGCACCTTCCCAGGTCAGGAGCACTCAGAGCCACTCTGCCCTGCTGCCTGATCACCATTCCTCCTCACATATTCCCCTCTGTGAGCACCACAAACAGCTCTTGCTAAAGGAGGTGTTGAGCAGCACTAATCCTGGCAGCAGCACTTGTGAAGGAATCCTCTCTGGGACAGCGCGCTTTGCTGCTCTTTGGGAAGGTCACCTCAATGCCTCTGTCCCATTCTGCCCAGTCACTTCAAACATCCCACTCTCAGGCTTGCAGGATCAGCCTGCTCATGCTTGAAAGTAATGATTTATAAACTTTTTTAAGTGCAACCAAGTGACCAAGAGGCTTTACTCAGACAGACCTGGCTAGATGGAAATTATTGACCAGGACAGGGAAATGCTCAAGGTGGCCAGAAAAATAGCTGACACCAGTGGCATATCTCTCTTTATCCATTTCTGAGTTGTGCATTATGAAAGTTCAGGTGGCTTTCAATGCCTGGCTCAATTTGTGGCCCGAAGTGAGCAGCTGTTTTATTTCTGTGCAGACAGAGAATTTCCAGTGCTAAAGAACTCACTTGGTCCATCTTCATTACTTCACTTAATCAGATGTGTAAGATGATCATTTCAGCCTCATTCTCTGCCAAATAATATGGAATCACAGAATCACAGAACAGTTTGGGTTGGAAGGGACCTTAAGGCCCATTCAGTTCGACCTCCTGGCATGGGCAGGGACACCTCTCACCAGACCAGACTGCTCCAAGCCCCATCCAGCCCAGCCAGTTTAACATCACTGTGGACAATTAGGAAAAAGCTTCTGTAAGAAATGTTCCTGTAAAGGGTGCACTGATGTGAAGAAGGAGCTGGACTGAACCAAACCTCTGTCTCTGCCCTGTGCTCCTGCCCTGTGTTGGCTTGTATATGTTGTTTATATCTGGATCCTGAATCAGGAGCAGCACCAGCCCTGGAGAATAAATCTTCAGCCCGGTGTGTTGGATGATGCTCTCATAAAGGGAATGAGATGTGCATATATTAACTTGTTTCCCTGGCTTCCAGGGCTTGTTTGGGCAGAGGTAATGTGCACTGGTAAAGCAATCTGCAAAGCAAAACGGGTGCTTTGTCTCCCCCAGGGCCTCAGCAATTCTGGTGACTGATCCTGCATTTTGGTGAGCATTCTTACCACGTGCAGGGTACAATCCAAACCCTGGCTGGGGTTGAGGAAGGAGTCTGGTATCTGGTGAGGACCCATCCCATGGATAATGACAGAAGTTGCCAGCTTGCTCAGGCACAGCTGCAACACCACACAAACCAGTGCTATCAGCCAGTAACAAATTAGCTCCTGCAAATAAATCCATTCTTGCTTCATACCCCATCCTGACAGTTCCCTTTCCAGCAAGGCTCCCAGGGCTGGGATGTACAGCCTTGACACTCCCAAATGCCCACCTGGAAGAAGCTGCTGTGCTGATGATGCCAGCTCCCAATCTGGCAAAAGCCAACCCCAATTACAAAAGACAAGCAGCAGGAGCAGTCCCTGACACTGGTTTTTTCAGCAGTGGAAATTATGGCCTGTTCTACCAGTGCTTGCCATGAAGGCTTTAGGCCGTTTCCAGCGTCTCCTCACCACAGCTGAGCATGCTGAGAGTAGGCACTCAGTGAGTCAAGAAAAATAAAAGCTCAGCAATGAGTATTTTTCACCATAAAATTTTTCTGCACCTGTCCCTACAGATGGCAAAACCTACCTGTGGACAACTAGATTTGGATGCTTTACCTACAAACTGAATTAATGCCACTCTGTCTCTCACAGCTGAGATTCCACCACACCCAGACACCATTCCTGGCTGGGGCAAAACCTGTAGGTTCTGGTCAAAGCCGCTTGCAAGGGAATAGAAAAAGCTCCACCAATTTCCACATGCTTTGGTTTCTGCACTGAAGGAGCACCAAAGCAATGGTGGTTTCAAGAACAGGTCAGCAATGTTGTGTGTGTTTATGTCACAAAATCTCTTGTACCTTGGCACAAGCAGCTCTTTAGGGAATGCCACTTGTGGCCAAGCTAACCATGCAAGAAACAAAGGGAGCCATGTCTTAGAAATTAATTAAAATTTCCAAGTAAAACACTTCTGCCTCTATCCCACCGTCCTTCAAAATCTTCCTTTTGCATTTGAAGTAATTTTTTTGAAGCAAGGTTACCCATTTGCAGCAAATAAAATGGAACATTTTATGAACAAAAGGTCGTAAGAAAATACTTCTTATCTACTTAGACAAAGTATTCCCTCTTCAGCCTGATTTGCTTGGGAGAGTGAATTAGATGCTACAGAAGTTTTATGGATGAGATATCTGTGACCAGCTCAGCTTGATTTATTTCCTATTGTCTTCAGGCTAATGAGGAGGAGGGTCAAAAACTGTTCCTATTGTCCTGTAGAGAAGCTCTATCCTAACAATAGATTTATGTATCTCCCTCATCCCCAAACCACCTAAAAATAAGATTATGTTTTGCTCATTAATCTCAACAAATTGTGTTCTGCTTTGGCCAGGAAAACAAGAGCTCTTGCTTTTATGATGCTCGAGGAAAGTAAGGACACAAACACTCAAGGTCAATAAAATGCACTTTTTATTCTGTATCAATGAAAATATAGCCACATGTAAATAAAGACGTGTGGAAAAAAAAAAAAATCAACATTGATCCTCCCTGAAGAAGTACAGTTCATTGTGCTAAAACCCATTTTCCTTTGGGTTAGAAACAGTTGTTTGCCAATGCTTTAAAGTGACCCACGTTTTCCTTGTTGTTGAAATTTCAGCAAACAGAAAAGTGCAACAAGAAGCTTGCTACAGATAAACCAATTTCGACCGACCACACACGGCAACGTCCAAGAGCGACAGGAGAGTCACGACCAACGAAAGCGTCCCCACGCGTTCCTCCTGGGCAGTCACACGGGTGGCCAAGGGAGCACCCACTCTGTACAAACTGATGCGTGATTCTCACTAAAAAGATGGTCCTTCCTTGATGTAATTCGTGATTGCTTTGCAGATTTCAGATATGGTAGCAGAGGTGCGTTCCTTTCATAGCTGTTCGGTTTCAAACGCTTTTTTAATTTTTTTTTTCTCTAGGTTTTTATAAGCTTCCTGCTTTCAAAATACAGTTCTCAATTGCTTTTGTAGAAATAATCCTGAAAGGCAGAGGCATTCAAAATCCTCCCAAATCCTCAGTATATTAACAACAGCAAAAAAGATAGCTGGGCTGTTCAAAAATATTGTCAGGAACATGAATGTCATTTGCGTTGGCTAGTGTACAAAGAGCAGCAAGTAGTAACAAAAGAAACATCATCCGAGCAATAACCCTTTCAGCCAATTTCTTCCTTGCAAAAAAAAAGTTTTCTCAAAATACTTTTCCTCCCCACAGTCCAGTGTCTGTGAATCACATACATTCAAAAGCTGCAGTTACTCTGTCGATTGGGTTTTCCAACATGAGCTTTTAAAACCAGCTGTTTTGCCCAATTTCTCCACGAGGGTTGCACAAACACGATTATACCAGCTGGTGCTTTTTCAGCTAATGGGACACCTTGAAACTTGCACTCAAAAAGTAAGGACCTCAGCGTCAAAGGAAAAAAAAAAAAGGAGGATTTAAAGCTCATTATGCTTTGAAAGTCCTGCTAATGCTAGTGGAAAGATTCCCACAAACCAGGGATTAGTCCCTGTTATGTGCTTAAGGGTGGGGAGAGATACCAGAGCACAAACATGGAGTGGGGAGTGCTGGGCTGGCGATATAAGGAAAGAAAAAAAATGCACATTGGCATTTCAGCAGAGATAAAAAAAAAGAAGGCAGGTTATGCCGAGGTTCCTGTGGGTACCTTGTGAGGGCAGGCTGGTTTTTAGGTCCAGCATCTCTGTGCAGGCTTGTACAGCAGCTCCTGCTCCGTTTAGTTTTCAGTTGTCATTTTGGGTGAGGGGGGAAGTCAAAGGAAAAAAAACCCTAGAAAAACAGTACAATGTTTTGACTGTAATGAGGTCCCCTGCGATGACAATTCATTAAAAAATAATCTCCCCCTGCCACTAATTGTGAGAATTCTGTGAGCATGCTTCCACCAGGATACTTCTGCAGACACCACTGCAAAGCTGAGTGTGCACAGACATGAGCAAGATCATTCCCACCCCTTGTCCCTCTTTCGTCCCAGTATAAATTCCCTAGATTTTTCTTCATTTAAGAGCCTAGGATGACTAGTTGCCTGAATGTATGGGAACTCATAAGCATATCAAAGGGGTGAGGGAGGCAGGGGAGGAATCCTAAAACCCATGCCAAAACTCCTGTGTCCCTCACAGAGCCAGGACTTCAGCCTTCAAAGCCTGGTCTGGGGTAGGGTAACACTTCATGAACTCCCACACAAGCTACCCCTTCCCTGCTCTGCTGTGCTCTGCTCCAGGTGTGGATGGAGATGAGGAGACACAAACAGGACTCAGAAGCTGAGCACATCTGCCCACACCCGGATCAGCAATGCTCAGATGGAGGGCTGCATGGCAGGATTCAGTCTCACAGCACCTGGTGCTCAGCCTCTTGTCTTTGTCATCGTCCCTCTCTGTGGTAGCAGTAATAGCTTTATTTTTAACTGTGCTTCTCCCCAGAGAGAGTTTGAACAGCTTATGTACATATCTGGCTTGTGCAAGGATATTCTAGACAGCCGTGAATTTTGAGCAGTTACTTTGGATGGAAATTACTGACAGTTCAGGCACCAAGAATGTGTCTTCTGGATTCAAATACGTGTTAATTAGAAAGTGCCCTTTTCCCTGATCGGTTCAGCTGATTTTTACAGCAATTCACCTTGCTGTCCCAATCTTCAAACACATCCTCTACATTTCCGCATTCAGCAGGCAGCATTTGGTAGGGCAGGAAATCTTGGACCCATTTGCATTAGATAAGGGCCTGAAATTAAAAGTCTAGTACCCACAGTTCTCAGTTTTGAGAAAGCTCAGCCCACGCTGGGACTCAGCGTCCTGGTCCCTCCACGAGAACTGGGTTAGAGAAATTAATGGAAAGATTTCCACTGACCTTAGTAAGAATATTTACACAAGATGCTCGAAGCTTGAAAATATTTACCTCCAAAACAGAGAACACAATTTAGAAGATCTGCTGAGACCACTTTACTGAACCACTCAGTCACTGGCTGGTATTTAAGCAGGACATTAAAAAATCAGCGCTTGCTACCATTCTTATTAGCATATTATTTCTTCTGAACACAAATAGCAAAACAGATCATTATCTCATTAAATCTGCTGATGCAACATCACTTAATCAATCTCCCCATTTCTACAATTTCCTAGCCTAATGATCTAGGCAAGAAAACAAGGGAGGAAGGAAGGAGAGAGAAAGAGAAAAGACATAAACAAACAAATAAGGAAGGAAAACACTGCATTTCATTGGGGAAAATTCTGCTTCATATTACGTAACCTTCAAAACACAGAAATTAACTCAAGATACGCAGCTACACCTGCACATAGAAGCCCAGCCAAGTCCCTATGAAAAAGAACAGTCAATAGGTATGTAAGGTTTATGAAGCATATCATGTCCTAATTCATGTGAGAACGGTAGGCAGTACTAATGGGATTTTGTTACATAAACTGTGCTGATAAGGCATTGGAGCTTTAAACAGTTAGCAGGAGTATTTTTATGGCTGGCATGTTTTCCAAACAAAATATGGTGAACCTTTACCTCCACTGCAGCCCCGCAAGCTGCAGCTTTGTTGGGGCGTCCCACGTCCCTTACAGGGCCACAGATCTCTCAAAGGGCAAATAATCAACAATCAGTGACAAGTAAGGAGGGGAACGAACCTGCCCCAGGAGAAATGCTGCAGTAGCAGCTTTAGGAGCATCTCTGAATCCCTGTGAAACCAGAGGCAGGGGGAGGCTGACACAGAGGTCAGTTGTGAAATGCGCCCACAGTGGTGAAATAGTGCCAACTATGACATTTGAGGAAACACAGTTTGTGTGCAAGTTTTCCGGGAAAGCTCATTAGCCAGTATTACCCTCCACAGGAACAAGCCCCGGCTCCCCTGGTCTGAGTGCAGGGATTTTATGGGGACAGCTGAAAGGTACATTTACAGACCTGCTTTGCACTTCAACGCTAATGAGCTTTTCCACTGGTATCAATAAATTCTCCTGCTCACACGTTTACCATTCCTTTGGCACGCAGTGCCAGATAAATCCTTTCTTGTCTTTCTGGTAGCTTGCTCAATTCCCACCAGGAAGATTTTTAAAACCCAAATCCTGCCTTATTGCTGGCTACTACCTCTCCCACCCGATAAATTCAATTTACCACTTGATAGAATTAGGCAGTTGGTGGCCCTCAGCCTTCCTTTAAATAGAAAAGAGATGTGGCTGGGAATCTACAGACCATCCACAGGCAGTAGGAAGGGTTGGGAGGTGCCATTGCATCCTTGCACCCATAATCCTTTTCTAAAAGTGCCATTGTGGGAGGACCCTGCAGAATAAAACCCCTTCTGTGACTGATTTCAGGAGAAGGATGTTCACACTGACCTACTGGTGACCCCAAAGGGATGAGCTCTGAACATCCACTGAGTGCAATGGGGTTGTTGGTATTCAAAAGCTGGGTTTAAACTAGGTTTTAGTTAGGTGACATTTCAGCTCCGTAATTTTAAGGTACAACCTGACTGAGCTTGTTTGTAATGCCAGGACTCCTAATTATACCTAAAATAAAATTTAAAAAGGAAGCTGTTGCCAAACAGCATTTGATGACTCTAGTGAAGGAGGCAGTAATTAATCCTGCAGGGACAACAGAGGACTAATTAGAAGCAGAGCAGAAATTTTATTTTCCTTTAGAAAAAAAATGCATTTTTCCATGAGAGCTCAGATAAGACACCCAATTTACAAACTGAACTGTGACCTCCAACTAATGGTCCTGGCAGCAGCCTTGGATGCAAGTGAATTCCCAATGATCAGTCAGAAAATGCTTTTTGTTTTTTCTTTTTCTAGGAAAATGAAGTGGTGACAGATAACAGAGGTGGAACATCTCAGGAAATTCTACTGAAAACAAGTCCAGGACAGGAAAAGTGCCCACGTGTCTTGGCATAGGACATATGGAGATGCTGAGCAGAGCCCTAGGTCTGGCTGAGGAAATACAGAGAACTTTTGCTGTCAGTACATGGCACTGGTTCAAATTGCTGCTGGGGGTGAAATTCACCCGAAGTGTAACTGGAGCAGGAAACCAGAGGGAATGGTCACACACATGGCAGACGCTGGTGTCTCACTTGAGCTTCCCTTCTCAAACTGGCTCATTAAAACCCACAAACACCCCAGTCCCTGCCATTCTGTGGAACACTGTGCTGCTCGAGAGTGTATAAAAGGGCCACAAATAATAAATAAAATAAAATAAAATAAAATAAAATATAGAATAAAATCGAAGGTTTGTTCAATAAATTAATGCCCTGAGAATGGCAGAAGGCTTGCCCTGTTATTCCTGTTTAACTTGGAGACTTGTTGCTAAGCCACAGATTGCAAAGGATTTTGTGAGTAGCCCTGTGAACCATCACAGAGATCGAGGAGGTTACAGAGTCTGGAAAAACATCTAATAATCTAATAGGGTCAGGGGTAAACCTTTGAATGGGGCTAGACAAGCAGGGACTAAGCCTGGGAATGGGGCTTGGGCAGAACCTCGGAATGTGCACAGGACCCATGGATGTGCCCAGAGCCTTTGGACAAGCCCTGGCCTTTTCATCAATGGTGTCCACACACACTGACTCTGAGAGGAGCAGGCTGAATCCAGAGGGATGAGAATCCAGCGGGATGAGAATCCAGAGGGATGAGAATCACCTCCAGACCCAGCCACTAATGAGAAACCTACACATTTCCTACAGCCTTGGATGTGCATGTCTGTCAGGGCAGCACTGAAAAACAGCTCAGGTGCTATTGATATTTTGATGGCATTTTCAGACACTGTAATCACCTTTCACTGGACTGGGGAGGAGGCTGGAAGAGGGTGTGGGTGTTGTTGATGTATCCATATCAGCCCACTGCTTCCAGAAACTGCATAGTCACCGAGACATTACTCTCAGTGTTTGGCACCAAGTGTGGATTTTAGCTGATGCCCGACAAAAGGCTTAATTTATTTATATGCCATAGTTTCAGAATATGCCAGATTTCTCTGCTGTTTGATGAGTATTGGCTCTCACAGCTATTATCTTGAAAATTGGCAACATGTTCCTCAGCATGGTATTTAAACTGAAAACCAGAAAAAAATAGGACGTAACTAAGAACCTTCAAATTTTACCTCCTGTTCGTGCTATTAAAATCTACAGAATCACCAGATGATAAAACAACATAACTTGGGACTTTTTGGAAATCACTTGGTCCAACCCCTTCTGTTCATAGCGGGGCCAGCTGCAATTACAAAGTCCATACACTGATGCTACATAATTTAGATACTGTATGGCCCTTTCCAACAGGTTTTTGGGACACTGGGGCTCTCCTGAAGCCCACATTTTCCCCTAATAGCATGTATTTGAGTATCCCCCCACGGCCTTTCCCTGTCCCACAGCTGTCACTCCAGAAAAGTCTGCCACCCTCATCCTTACACACCACCACCTGAGGGAAGAGGAGCCTGACAAATTCCAAATTAATAAATTATGAGGACACAAACAGCCACTATGAGGAGAGAAGTAAATACTGACCTCAGTGGAATGTTGTCACCATTTCTGGATGCCATTCTTTACAACCTTCTCCTCCCTCTCCCCTCTCTCCTCCTGTTACAAGCACAGAGCCAGGGCTCTGCTGTGGCCTGGACCACCACCTCTGCCTGCCTTGGAAGCTCTCCACTACAACATTTCCCTTTCCTGGATTTCCAAGCCTTGGCCCCTGTCCACTGCACGACACAGCTCAGTGGTAAAACTCCTATCATCCTAAATAGCCCAGAGCAGCCAAAGATCCCAAATAGGTGGCAGTCTTTCACGGCCCAAAAATTGTCTGGTGGTGTCCCCTTGTGCCTTGGCATTGCACATCACGATGAGGAGCACCTCGGCTGTTACACACCTGTGCAAATGAGGGTTCATGGACTATCCCGTTGTGGTATTGGGGTAAAAAGTTGAAAATCTGATCACCACAAGCCGAGAACTGAGCATCTGAGTGTATTTATGGAGATCTCATTAACAATTTAGGATGTGAACACTTTGTTTCTGGCTGCATGCTGAGACATTTCAGTGTTCCCCCTACTGTTAGTCACAGTCACGGGAAAGCGCTTCTGTGCTGGTGAGAGGGTAAGCAGACCCTTTTAGAGACACCTTTTTAAACAAACAAGATCAGGCTGGGAGCTTGAACCATGGGTTGGATTAACTTCATTTGCCCTCTAGCAGTCTAAAAATCAAGTGTCTAATCTGAAGTTATTACTCTGCAGTAAATGATGAGAGACTGGCACCTCCAGAGCAGGATTTATCCCACCTGTCTGAAACACCTGTCTGAAACGAGCCAGATCTGAATCCCCATTCCAAAGGGGTGGATATATATCCATATGGTGTGTCTATACATCCTCTGCAGACAGGCAGAAATACACTGTGCTGCTGCTCAGTCTGAACTGAATCTGCTCTGAACCACACCACACACAGTCCTGCCACTGGAGTGGGGAAGGCTGAGCCCAACCCAGTACAAAATCCTTTTTAAAGGGCTTTTAATTAAGGCTAATTGATGCATCCATGGCGGACAGCCAGACAGAGAGTTGGTGCACACCAGTAGTCTCAAGACTGTGGGCCAAGCAAGCTTGCATCTCCAAGAAGAAAATAACAAAGAAAAGCACTTATCTGCTTCATAGAAAACAGATAAAAAAGGTTTGTGATAATATTGCCCCAGATTCCTGGTTCCACGTGCCACGCATCGTGAAGCTGATTAGCATAATATAATAAATAAATACAATTTATTCAGCATGGCCTGGTCAAGCCCTTTTCGAATGCTTCTGCCATTCGAGTATTCAAAATCAATATGTGCCTTCTTGTCCCACTGTGCACTACAAGGTCAATTTTCTGCCTGACTAAATGCACTCTCAGTAAGGATGATTTTAGTTTGTTTGTCATTTGTTAGATATCACAGCGCTGATCTTTGCACAATATTCTTTATGTCAGTAAGAACATTCACTGCTTTTCTGCCAGAAGAAATGTGGACTTTTTGTCAATTTTAACTCCATTCAGCACTTTGCTTTAGGAATGTATTTCATCTGGAAATGCACCATAGCATATTAAACCAAATAAAACACATGGAGATTGTGCTATCCATTTGTACCTAAAAAATTAAGGGATAGTTATAAAAAATATTCCTAAATGTGGAAATCTAGGTGGATCAAACTCTTCCTCCTCCAGCCTATTAAGAGCAATGTTAACAAAATCCATCCAACCCTCCTCCGTAGGAAAATGCTATTTGAATTTTTTTTTACAAAAATAAAGCAGGTATCACTTGGACGCCACCTCACTTAGGGAAAAAAATAATATTTATTTTAAGAGACAATCTGTCCAAATCTGACATCCAAAAAGATGGGCTTGGGTTTTCTAAATGCTCAAAATCCAAGTAAAGAAGTGTCAATTTCTCACAACATATCCCTCTATGTCCTCACTCCCAAATTCCATACAAAACCTTTGGGTTTTTTTTGTTTTCCCTTCCAGATCAGACATCTTTTCCCCCAGAAAGCCTCTAAGCTATTTCATGAGCACAACATCTGTTTTCTGACCCATGCAAACGATGACGTCTGTGGAACAGTCTCAGTTACTTCCACAGCGACTGCTCTCAGCTTTGCAAAGAGTACAATGTTACTTCTGCAGCTGCCAGTCCTCTGAAACTGTCTTGGGATTCAAAATACATATTAAAGTCCAATATGATTACTAGATTCAACCTTCAGGTCACACCTGTGCAACAGGGTTACTCTCCATGTGGTGGTAAATGAAGACTAACTTGAGTCTAGCAATGAGCCCAAACTTTGGTGCCAGCAGCATCGAGCCCCTATAGTTGTGCTACTTCTGCAGAACAGGGAAATGAAAAATGGACAAGCTTAAGTTTGTCACTTCCAGAATTAGCTCTGCTCTAACCCCCATGCCCTGGCAAAGACAGAAAAAAAGGACTTACAAATACACATCCAGAAGAACTGAATCCTCACTACAACAATTTTTTTTTTCAGTTAATTATCCTGAAGTGCTGTTCTATCTCTTATATGCAACATTACACAAAAAAAGCTATTAAAAGTACTCTAGTTCATTTGCTTTGGAAAGTGTTTGCTCTTCTGTACACATTTTCTGTACACGTTTTATTTCTATTCCAAAGTCTGGAAAGACAAAATCCACTTGTGTGCAGGTAAAATGCTTTGGACACACAAAGCACAGGGGAGGTGCTCAGGATGCTGTTCCCAGCATCTGGCAGGAACATCTGTACAGGTTTTGAGCTCTTCAAGGAGAGGAAAGGAAAGCATGCAGCCGAGAGCTCCCTCTGTGTGGTGCGTCGCTGCTTGAGCACTGGCTTGGGTGGAAGTGACACCTCGGTGTCCTTATTGCACTTAATGACGATGGGTGGTTGCTTTCAGTCCAGCCTGAACTACAGGACTGCGACTCATGCTTTTTAACAGAGAAGGAATGCCCCAGTCACTCATCACATCATGCACAGCGCGAGGGGCCGGGAGGGACGAACCGCTGACAACTCCGTGAGAGATTTAATGCTCCCAACATGGATTTTGGAGGCAAAGTCCTTCAGAATTGCACCAGCCAGAGTCAACCCCACAAACTGGGCCTCCCCCAGCACACAGAGCCTGGGGCAGCCCATCCACAGGCTGCACTGACTGTGCCTGCAGGACACCCATCACGCCGCACCACTGCTTTCTGTATGATACAAGCTCATTCCACTGAACTTGCAATGGACAGTGTTGGAATGTCAGAGTCAAAGCAGCACTAGAAATAGACCTGGAGACACTGTATTTGTTTCATGAACTTGGTATTTTGCGCTATTTAGCCACTACACATTTGAACCGCTCAAGCTGCACTTGAACTGTAATAGACATTCTGGGCCCGCCCAAACGATTTTCAAGGTCAGACTAATCCTGTTAACACATTCTCTCATTGTAAAGTGGCACAAAGTTACACCTGACTTGCAAGATAAACCTGAACAGAGATCCCTTTGCATGCCATGCAGTTCTACTTAGAATTAATATCAGTTACAGGGAAAGAAAAGCAGTCTGTCACAAAGGCAGAGGAATGCCATTACAGCTAAAGCTTTCTAACAAAGCCAACCCCCATTATCCTGCTGTCTCTTTTGCAGCATCACTTCATGGCAGGTTCATGCATTCCAGGAATTTTAATAAAGTCTGGCCCCCAGACTGAGCCTGTGTGACTCAGCTATTCACCAGGCAGCCCCGGGCAGTGGCCGTTTGTCTGTCTTAACCAGCAGACCAAGTCAGGCAAGAACATTCAACACTTGAAATCTTGGCACTTAAACTGTGCCCACAAGGTCTGTGCAGACTCCAGCAGACTGCAGCAACCCTGAAACTCCATAACCCCCATCCCCCCCCATTCTTTCAGAGTCCCAGAGTGAGATTTTTAACAGGACATGGGAGGTCCTGTTGTTCTGCAGGTGCAGGTTGTTCTTGCAGTCCAAACCACAGCTGCAGAGTCATGGATTTGCACTTGTGTCAGAATAGCAGCTGCAAAATACAGCTGAAAATGTTGACGGAGGCAACTGCAGCTGTGGAGAACTATAATGAGCAAGTGGTCTGATCACCAGGTTTTGGGAAGAGCTGTCCCTTCTTGTGGCTTTTTATTCTTCCCTCTTTTTTTATTTTTTTCCCTTATCTTTAATTTCCTAAAGAAAGGGGCAGAAACAGGACAGAAAAAACTATCATCGCCCAAAAAGCCTCCATGAGTTGAACACAACAGAAGCAATGACTTCTTTGGCTTTCTTATGAACTTTTGGAGGTTTATGGGTTTGGATTTCACAGTCAAAGATATGTCCACCCTAAGATGTAGATTCCTAATTGCTACTATTGCAAATGATGGTTTAAGTTTAGGGATTTTGCTCGTTTTTTTCAGGAAGTGATTTAGTTTAGTCTAGTTTTGTAATGCTAAAAAATTGATCTAATACTGGTGTGTGGTTAGAATGCTCGCTAATTACAACCATGTGTTTGATATATCTGATCTTAGTGATGCCTTGTGGTACATACATGTTTTACTCCAGGCACTTTTGAAAACATGGGATCTTGATGCAAAAGGTCATTTAAGTCAGAGGGAGGGGGAATCCTTCTCTCAAGGAGCCACTGCGCTCTGCTGGGCTCAAGCTACACCAGGTAACAGCTCTGAAGCTGCAATAGCAATTTCCGCTATGCATCTTGTTTACCTGGATTTAAACCAGTGCAAATGGAGAGGCAAAAACTCCCACCGCACTCAGGGGCAGACCCAGGCAGAGCCCAAAAGCTCAGCTCCAAAGAAGAGATCAAACAGGATCCAGTGCAAAGCCTGCCCTGCTGCAGCCCTGCAAAGCCAGCAGCGCCTTGAGAGCGATGCTCCAGCCCGGGAGGTGGAGAGGGGGTCTGAGCATAGTCCAAGGCTGGAAGATGCCGATGGGAGTCAGCTGAGAGGAGGGTCAGAGCCTGTGACACAGATCTGAGGGACTCAGTACGTGTGGGACCTGGCTGTGTGGGCACTGCAAGCCTGCTCTTGAAATGTGCCCCCTCCACGCACTGAAACCTTCCACAAGCCCAGGGCACGAGCAGCACTCCAGGGAGGACTCCACCTTCCCAGCACACCCACCACTCTCCCACTCACACATCATCATCCAAGCACCTTGGACTAAAGAGAACTTCCTCCTGACCAGCTATTTTCTCTCTTTCTAAAGGCAGCTGCAGACTGATAAATGTCCCTGTGAAAGAGAGTGGAGGGGGATTAACCACAGCCTTTTAACTTCAGGCTTTCAAACCTGCTCACGTGGCTCCCAAGAAGCTGAACTACGAGTGCTCTCTCCCTTGCCCAGACCTTGTGCAAAGTCTTTCTGCCAGGGGCAATAGGGGGGACAGTGGGAGAGCAACCTCAACCCTACAAAAATGGGACATGCTAATGAAGATACTGACAGAACCGGACACCACCACTGAGTGCTGCAAAGAGAATTTACATAATGTTACTCTAACAGTTCAGTAAAAATGGCATCAGTAAAAGGAGGCTTTCAAGAAAGAAGTTAGCCCCAAACACTCAGGGAGTGCAACTGAGAGAGTTTCTGTTAGTTTCATTTTGTTACATAAATCACCATTATTATTCTTATTCTTATTATTATTTCTTACTTACGATGTTAAAAGAGCAGGAGGATACTTGAAATAAAAGGCTGTGCATGCACAATACCCACACAAATAAATTCCAGGGATCCACCCTAGCACCGGGCATGGCGCCCTTCCCTGCCCACTGAGCTGAGCCCTCCCTTTAGGAGGAGTAGGGGAATTCACCACCAAATATACAGTATATTGTTATGGAATGATACCAGGAAACAATACTAACAGGAGTCTGAACATGTCCTTCACATCGTATTAATCTACTGTTTAACTCGGCAGAAAAGACAGTGAGGAAATAAAAGCTCAATTCACCCAGCCTGAGATCAAAACTGTCATGGCAATATTGGCAGGTTAGACCCTGATTCTTTAAATAGTACATTGCCTTTGTTAAACAAAAGTCATTCTTTTATTACATAATAGAGATTATAAATAAATGTAAAGTGTGCATGCAGTCAACTGCATATTATACAAGCTATATCTATGTTAATAATTGCTTTCTTTGGCAGGCCAGAATCCAGCTGGACATGCAATATTTACATATCAAAATCCTTGGTGTGTTCAAGTCATATCGGATGCAAGTGAAAATATATATGTATATATATTTACCGTATACACACACATATATATATATGTATAAAGGTATATATACACCTCTGCATATATACTGTATACATATATACACATTAGGTATATGCTAAAAGTGGATTTCATCTTTTTCAGATTCGGGTGATGCAGGCCTTGAAACACTAAAAATATCCTGACAGGGTATCTGGTGGGGGGACTGGGGTGATAAATGAGACTTGGGGGAAGAGAGCTGCGATACGTTCTTTTCAGACAATATTTTTAAAATTTCTGCCACCTGCTTCTCAAGGGCAGCCATCCTACTGCTTAGCAGCTGGATATCTTCTTTGAGTTCGTGCTTGACTTCCTGCAGCGTGGTTTGTAAGGCCTGCTCAGGAATGGGGTAGAAAGGACACCTAGCATCCGCCTGGATGGGGCTGTGCTCCAGGGGGCTGCGAGTCTCACCAGCTTTATCCAAGCGAAGGTCACTTTTTGTTATTCCACTGTCACAAGAGTCTGTTTTCCTCAGTGGGTTTTTATTTACACCATTCTCCGAGTCATTGGACTTGGGGTCGTCGGACAGCAACCCCATGGACTCAGCCTTTGTGACGTTGTTCCAGTCCTCCTTCTTCTCCTCGTGGGTCCCCATCGTGTTCTTCAGCCGAAGCCACCCTTTCCCGTTCCCGTTTTTCATCCGCATGGGGCTGTTCACTTTGAGGCATTTCTGGTCTCCGTTTCCATTCGGCTTGAGCTCCATCGCGTCGCGGTTGTTCTGCTTCACGGCCTCGCTGGTTTTCATGTACGCCAGAGTGGTCTGGATGGGGGTGATCTGGGACACGGTGACCACGCTGGTGCCCGTGATGGAGGCCCCGTTCTGCACGCTCCTGCTTTCCACCTGCAGCTGGTTCCGCTCCGGGTCGATGTGGGTCGAGCCTTGATTGCGCATCTCCTTTTGCTGCTTGAATTTCTGGAAGAGTTTCCGCACGGGGTGGTCCACAGGGATGCTCAGTGTCACCTCGTTCTTCTGGCGCAGGCGCTCCTCCTCCTCCTTCTTGACATCGCTGATCTTCCGGAAGATGATCTGTGGGGGATAGATCCACAAGAGAGTCAGGACCCAAAGGACATCACATACAAACATTAATTTGAGATGGGTAAACAGTCTTGAGAACAGCCATTTTTCTCTTAATTCTTAATCCTGATCTTCCTTTCCATCTTAACCTTTTGTAGTGAATTCAAACAGAGCTGATCAAGATACAGTAACTTCAAGATTAGCCACCACAGATAAGGTACATACATACACACACACACTTTCTTAAAAGTATACATTAAAAGTGGGTTTCACCTTTTTTCTTGATGCAGAAGATGCTACTACTTGAAGAACTAAAAATATCCTGACACCAACAGAAGGAAAGAAACTGAACGAAGAGAAGAAAGCAATCGACAGAGAACCCAAATACTGTGATGCCAACCTACCCATTACTCACACTCATACCTGCTCTGTCACTATCTTTAGTACAGATCAAAAGGAAACAGTAATTAAGCGGGGACTACACGGCTGTAAGATTAATTCGATGTACACACCCTTCCAGAGGCTGGAAAATCCCAACGTGCTCAATACTTTTTAGTTTTGCTGTTAGGGTTAGGGTTTTGTAGGAGTGGCTGGAGGATGCAATTAGGTTCCCCATGGGCCACATGTGTGGCTTCACACACGTTGCAAGTGTTTACTGCAGAGTTAGTATGTCTAATATGTGGAGGTGAACTGGGAGCACCACAGAGAAGCAGTGTCCCAGGGCTGTGTGGTTATAAAACCCAGAAATATCCACCACCTCATCATGCCATGCCATTTAATGCTGACTTATTTCACCCTGCAGCATGTCTCAGGCTGCTACAGAAAAAGGAATTTGAGTTTCAGGATGGGGGAGGATCCATAGAGCAAAACCTTTTTGTTGATTTTCTGCATGTTACTCATATGATTTTTTTTTTTTTAGGTTCATGCAGTTTTCTTGAATGTGGGACTGAGGCAGGATAGGGAAACTGGTTCTCTGACAACACTGTGAAAAGCAGCCTATGATTAAATAAAAATATGGACTGCAAAGGGGTAGTGTGGTAAGAAAAGGAAAACAAAGCCCTTGAAATACACAAATAAAACCCTGTGTCAGTCAGCTGTATGTTTTGAAATATCAACTTGAGTATCCATATTTTAGTATCTATTTACTTTCAAGTCTCACATCTTCAGAAGTCATCAGAGAAGTGCCATGAAGGCTACAGATCCTTCACTGCATGAATTTGGGATGAGCTGGACTTCAAAGCTTCATTAGAGAGCTTTCAAATGCAGTAGATACATCCTTTCCTGCTGCTGATAGATGCAGCTGCTTATAATAATTTGGTTACTTGCTTATTAGAAGCCCAGTTAAAAAAATATAAACAAAACCAAGGGACAACCAAGGAAGTTACTTTCATCTGACTCCTCCAACCTAGATGCAGTGACACATTCCCTCATTTGGAGGCTCCCCTTCATTAGCAGCTGCCCTCATGGAGCTACTCTCTCTCTCTCAGGCCACTGAGAGAGCAAATAATGGCTAGAGAAGTTGCCCTTGATTCGAAACTGAGTGACTACATTTAATTGAAGCCACGCTCTCTAAAGGCAGATTTGAAAGGTGGGTTGTGTGTGATGTTTTGTTTGTGCCTCTCTATCCCCGGAGGGCAGCGCAGCACCTCTGGCAGAAGATGCAACAGTGAAAGCAACCAGCTGCAAGGGTGTGTCCCCAAGGTGTGTCTCAGGGGACATGGCTGGTGCCTCTGCTGGTGTCCCTGTTTGGCTGTGCTGCTCTGCCTTGTGCCAAGTCCCTGAAAACATCTGCAGTGGGGAAAATAACCTCTACCCAATGCTTTAAAAGGCTGTGGGAGAAGGGGAATGGCTTTAAAATGAGAGTAGGTCTAGACTGGATGATAGGAAGAAATCCTTTACTGTGAGGGACGTGAGGCCCTGGCACAGGTTGCCCACAGAAACCGTGGATGCTCCATCCCTGGGAGTATTCCAGGCCAGCTTGGATGGGGCTCTGAGCATCCTGTTCTACTGGAAGGTGTCCCTGCCCATGGCAGGGGGGGTTGGAACTAGATGATCTTTAAGGTCCCTTCCAACCCAAACCATTCTATGTTTCTATGACTCCCCTGCTTTCTGGCCACAAATCTATTTCACAGCCTGAGCACCCTGCTCTCCTGCAGCCAGCCTGTGCCTGGCAGCTGCTGCCCAGAGGCAGTGGGGGATGCTGGAAGGGAGGCAGCTGCCAGCAGCCCGGCACGGGCCCGCAGCGCTTCCCTGGCCAGGGCAGCACTGGATGTGCCACTGGGAAAGGCACGAGGTAACTCTGACAACTTCTGTCCTGCTGCATGTTTATAAAGACCAGAATGACAACAACAAAGAGCACAGCAGCAGTTTTTGATTCCTCTTCTAAACCTTGCACTTCATTGAAAACTACCCTCACCTCCTTTTCCCGCCCCCAGTCCAATCTTGGTTCTTTTGTCTCTTTCTAGACTCAGTTCAAACCTTCTGCAGACAGAGGTTATCTCCCTGCACAGAATATAATTACCAGCGACTGCTGCCGCTGGGTTTGGCAGAAGAAAAGCCAAAACCTCTCTAATCTGACACCACCTGTACCTCATACTCCTGAAGTGGGTCCTTATGAAAGCCAGGAAATGACTGCAGAGCTTTTTGCCCCAGAACCACTTGGCCTGGTGTCACTCAGAGACACGAGGGTCTGAGCCTGAGTGCTGCTGTGACTCAGAGCCGAGCAAACACTTCGGGGAAAGCTGAAAGGGATGGGGGGCGAAGGTGGCAAATGCCATCAGATACACAGTGCAAATCTGGTCTGGCTGTGTGAGACCTAGGACCCACTAACCACTGACAGCCATGAGCTTTACCCCCACTTTATGCCCATACAGTGGAGAAGACACACACCCAAAGCCCTGCTGACACCTCTTCAGAACATGTTCTTTCTGCTTCATGCAGGACACAGGCTGACCTTAATTCTTCAAGGAATTATTTCCCTTTTCTCCTCTTCAGACAGAAAGTGTTACAGCCTGAAATGGTTACGGGCAGCTCCTTTGAAGAAGCACGTCTACCAAAAGCTGAATTAGCACAGAAAATGCCCAGGGACTTGGAAATCCAGTCCAAGGGTTAGCTGAGAGTCAAGAATCCAGGACTGATGTAGCTCAATGGAGCCCAATTTCCAATGGAGCAAATGTGGGCTGAGGCACAGCCCCGGGCCTACTCTCCCCTTGGCCTTCTCATATAACCTGTGTGTGTTCATAGCTGTTTGCTATTTTCTTTTTCACTCTGAAATGCATAACCAAGCAAATCCTCATGTCCCAACTGACCCTTTGGGATGATGTCACTTTGGATGGAGACTGAGGTCTTGATCCTCACTATCCCACTAAACTACTCTGCCTTCAGGAGGAAATAATTTCACCCCATGGAGAGCTTTCCCCTCCTCTTTCTCCTCAGCCAAGGAAGGCGCATCCCTAGCACAGCAAGGATCTAGTTTTGCCCAGGAGTACTTGAGATCAGTAGAATATAAGCAAGTAAAAGAAAAGAAGGATCTTATACAGACAGAACTGAGGAAAAAACCAGAGATGTGAATTCTAGCACCAAGAGCAATAGTTATTTTTCATCACCGATTTTTTCCATATTAGGAGATTTGTCATGAGCTTGGATTTAATCCACTTCCACCATGGTTTAAACTAAGCCAGAGTAGTTAAAATGTATTTACATTTACAAATGTTTACATGGAGACTTAATGCTTTTAATGTCCCATAACTATTACCAGCTATTTTTCTTTATAAATAAGAACAGAAAAACACCTCATGCAATCTGATATTTCTCTGCAAATTGGGAGAGCATTATTTTGAAATCTTAAATTGGATGAGCTATTTCATTCGTCCCTGACCCTCTTCAGAGAAGTTACACACAGGCCTGCCCAAATGTATGTCCCAGGAACAGACACAAGTTTCAAAAGAGTTAATCGGAAGAAGCTGAATTAAGTGTGCATACAGTTATCTTAAGGAGTAAAGAGCCACACTCCTGTCTCACACTAAGCTCCAAACTCATTAACGTGACAGACATTAAGTGTAGAACTTCATTTCCTTTATGGATCAGATTGTGAAAGAATGTTCCATGTGACACAAATTTTGTCCCATGGGAGCAGATTTCTGTTTTTCTTTTAGTGTATTTATTTGGGGAAGAAGGGGCAACAGAGGTGACATTAATTATTGAGCTGGCAAAGATGAAGCAGAAGTTAACTGACAGCCAGCCATGGGGACTGAAATATTCGAGTTATTTACAAGGCAGGCACAGAGAAAACCACAGCAATCTGAGATTCTCCATCTGATCTCAACCTCAGCCTCCTTTCCCTTCCTTTCATACCAAGAGGTAGCTCATGTGATTGTGAGCTCTGTCCCTTCCAAAGGGGAACCCTACCAAAGCTGCTGGCAATGGACATGTCACTGCTGGAGCAGCTCCTGTGAGGGACCAGCTCATATAACTAGCCCCAAAGCCAAGTGCAGATGAGGGCAACAGCAGCGAGGAGTCAGGGAGTCAGCTCAAGGCTGAGACACACACTGAATTAATGAGTAAAGCTGTGGCCTTTTCAGGTGCTTTGAAATGCATCCCTTGCCTGCTGTCTTTTTTTGTAACAGTGCTGTGAAAATCATCCATCCATGACCTTGCTCCACACAAGAGATACACATAAAAATCCCTTAATAAGTAACTCCAAGGCAGGTACGTGAAGGGATTAAAGAACCGGTAAAAGTCTTGAAGAATTGCAGTAAGTTCATAGAAAGTGGCAGGTGTTTGACCAGAGATCATCCTGTCCTGTGCCTGAACATCCCATGCTGTTGTTAGTGGCGTTCAATGTGTGCCTGCTCCTCTCCACAGAAACCCACAGAAAAGGACAGTGATGTATCCAAAGGGCACACAGTTGTCATGGTGATGGATGCAGCATCTGAGAGGGAAGGAGGGAGGGAGGGAGAGCCACACAAAGCCATCAAAAAGCAAAGGTTTTTCACAGTGTAAAGACCCTGTCCTGGGAGAATCGGTTTGACTCAGCTCATTGGACATTTCTGCAGCACAAACACCACATTTCAGTCAGTAACACACAGGTCACTCTCATTAAAGCACGGACCAGGCTGATGTCAGCGCTGGTCACCTCTCAAAAGTTTGTTCCAAGGATAACTATCTTGTCTGCATCAATGCCCTGTAGAAGCCCCATCTCCCTTGCATCTGATTGTTCACAACCCGATGTATTTGTTCATATCCCTGTATTTTTGTTCCTATTTAACACAGCAACACCTTAAAATGCATCTGAGATCAGTGAGATAAGAATCACAGAATCACAGAATCATTAAGGTTGGAATCAAGATCATCAAGTCTGAACCAGTTTAATAAATTTGAAGAAATATAGGGCTCTTTTTAACCTGGACCCATCTGACAGCACAGATCCAGAGCTGTACTTGAAAAGACTGCCAATGGAGCAAGTGGGATGAGTGGACAAAGTGAGTTGGAGCTTTCCAAGTGACAGAGGCAGGATCTCAGGGAAATGCACCCTTCCCTGGACCACACTGCAGAGCTGGCAGCTGGCTTGCAGTTGGCTGAGACCCACCCAGCAGCTCCTTCATCAGCTTTCACATCCCACCAGAAGGATTTGGACTGGTCCACCTCTTCCAGGAATGTCTAATTCCCATAAAAAAGGGGAATTAGAGTGTCCTCACAAGGTGTGTTGGTCTTGGCACTCCTTTATATAGGCTTTCTTTTTTTTTTTTTTAATAGGAGAGCTGCCTTCCCTTGCCTCCTTGGCCTGAAATGACATGAGCTTAGCTGAAGCTAGAAAATGGATTTTAAAGTTTTGGGTGGTATAACCAATATCCAATACTGCAATAATACAGATCCCATTTTCTTCGGAAATAATGCTACAAGGCTGTACAACAGAAATTTCTGTAAAGACGTCTGCAAAAAATATTATTAATTTTCACATCTTGGAGCACACTGTACAAAAGCAATTTACGTTTTTGTCATGCTAATGTGGAAGGAGGATTTGTGTCAGATCCAGGATTTAAGACACAGGATACCCCAGCACAGACAAGTGTGCTATTTCCTGCTCCTGAAAATACAGAATACATAAATACATTTCCTGCTCCATAAAACACACCCAATTTCCAGAGCACAGACACTCGGAACAGGGCTCACCTACAAAGCCTCTGTCTGCATCTGAACTCACCCTCCAGGAGCCCTGCACGGAGGAGGGAGGAAGAAAACAGCACTTGGAAGGTGTGAGTCATTTCACCTGCAGCTGGATGTTAAAGCAGGTCAGACAAGCTGTACCCTGAGATGCCTGTTTGTCTCCTGTGTCTGTACAGGGAGCTCCGTGCCTGCCGCCTGAGTGCAGACATCCTCCGCAGATGGTGGGGATGGAGGATTCAAATCCCTACCTCTGGCAGTGCCAATGTCAGGGTGTGGTGCAGATTGTGTAAAAAGCCTCCTGTAAAGTTTTTCTCTGTGTGTGTGAGTGTTCTGCACCCTTTCTCTGATGTTATTTTTATTCCCCCCCCCCACCCAGCACGTTGCAGAATTGCCAGTTCCCGGCTGGGATGAATTCCCCACAGCCTCAGGGCCCAGCCAGTCCTTACAGACAAACATTATTATTTTGAAAGCTGCAGAGGGAGGAACAAGCCACAACTGCCCAGGAGACCCTGCCAGACTGGTGGCTCTCAGTGAGAGCTTGTGGAAAACCAGATGTTTTTGCCTGCACAGAGGAACTGGATGAACCACGAGCAGGGAAAAGAAAGCCACCCCTACCCCCCTTGTTCTCACTGCACTTCCCAGGAAAACCTTCCAGCAGGGGAATGGGCCTGCCCTCCCCACAGGAAATTGCAGACCACCTGAGAGGTGTCTGTTTCTGTACACCCACCCTTCTGCACTGCAAATCTCATCCCACTCCCAGATGTTGTAGGACGGATCCTGCTTGGATCAGTCCCACCACTGGCACACCCAGCAAACCCTTCCCAGACCATTGCTCTGGTGGGCTCAGGGGAGCCTGGGATGTTTCATCCCTCAGCCCTTGAGGACTGGTCCCCTCTAGGAGCCTTTAGTTGTCAACACAAGGCATATCTGGGATCCTCTTTTCTGATATTCCGAAAACTAGGCCAGTCAAGCCCAATTTCTAATGTATAACCCTTGGTGAAAAGGCTTGCTCCAAAACCCAAGTGTTTTTAAAATCTAGGCAGGTCCCAGAGAACATGACTCACTATTAATACTTGATGTAAAATGCTTTTAAATCTTATTTTTCAGATTTATTTTTTCAAAAACCTCCCAAGACATTACTAATACCTGAGCTAAAATGCTTTTAAATATTACTATTCCAATATTATCTTTAAAAAATACCCAAAAACTTTCATGACGTTAAAAAATCTTCCTTTTGATTTACATGAATTAAAATGCGAATTTAAGAAGTTAAACTATGAAAGACTGGACAGAAATGGATAAATAGGAAATGACCCCACACAAGCCTTCAGGTTGCTTCCCCTAATTTACTCCTGCAAATCTCCATGAACTCTTAGCTCACTTTATTAATCTGCACTCCAAGGATGCAGAGTAGATGGTTTGAAATGATGGCTTTATTGTTCTATTGCTCTATACACTCCTCAGATAGCTTCACTTTGATGTGAAATTCAGCCTCAAAAACAAACTGCTCTAACAACTCTTTTAATTGCTCTCCAGTAAATTCCCCTTAATCCTCCTGTCCCAGGAACTGTTTTGTGTTAAACCACTGCTCCATCTGCGCGTGAGAAAGGAATCGTTGTCCTTGGCTGTGCACTGAAAATGACTGACTGCTGAGCAATTAGCTAATCTCCAGGATAGGGATGTTTCACTAAACAGTCTTTCAAGCTGGATTTTGGAGGAAAAGAAGATTTCTGTAGGTTAGTCTTCCAGCTGCTTGAAAGAAACAGTAAATAATAGCCTTTCTGCAAATTTCCATTGATCCTGACTTCACAGACACGGTAGCATGCTACAGCAAAAGCTTCCTACCAAGCACATTTTAATTTTGCTTTGGAGAAACTGTATTCACGTACATTCTTCCTAAGCAACTGTAGAATTGACCTGTAAAAGATGTGAAGATTTTCAATCCAAGTAACAAAGTGATGTCGCTTCAAGAAAATGAGAATTATTTCCATGATGTTGAAAAAGCCCTTTTAAGGGATATTTGATGGCATTTTATGTGCAAGGAAGGGGTTCATTCTTTTATGATGACTTAATAAAGATCTTTGTCCCCCAAGTTGCTCATCTAAAGAAAAATCAGGACATGTAATGAGGGAGAGAACCTTCAGAAGAGCACAACAGCCAATAACTGATTTCCAAAGTTCAGAAATTCCATCATCTCTTTATTGCTTGTCCTGTGGTTTAGAAATTGATTACTGTAGGTCAAATTTTAATCTGGTTCCATTTCATGTTCACAATCAATTCTCACAGCACCTGAGTACTGTTGCAGAGAGACATCTGTGCACGCTGGCAGCCAATTAGGCTGATCTGCATTTGTGAAAAAGCATGAATATTAAAAAGAAAGTGGTTGAAAGTTTGACCCATCTACTTCATACCTGGTATGGATCTGAGGTCATCCTGATTTCATTTAAAATGTCTGGATGGAAGAAGAAAGAGAAGAGAGGTGGGCAGAGATCCAAGTCTCATTTGTCACATCCCCAGAGCATCGTGGCCAAACACACAGAGCACCAGGCTGGGATTCACAGGGATGGATTATCCTGCTGGCCTGACCTTCAGCCAAGTGGGAAGTCCTGTACAAATCACTCTGTCTCTTCATGTCTCCATCTCCCCCAGTGTAAGAGAGGATAATAACAGTGCCCTCATTTCCCCAATTAACTGGAAATCCCTCTATCACTGCTAACTATTTACAACCGAGAGACTTAAAATCCATGGCTGACAGCAGAGAGAGGTCACTGTGCTGGCCTATTGCCAAAACTGAGGCAGTTCATTAAAAAAGCAGTCATTAAAAAAATACACATAGGTGTTCTCAGGGTTTCAGCTCAAGATCAAGGGCCCAAGGCACTGCTGCCCTAAGATGTTTAGGGTAGTATACGATGGATGTACAGTGCTCCATGAAGTCCTGTCCTCATCCCCTGAGACATCAATCCCCTGACTGATTAAAGGTACTAACATCTACTGACACCTCCTTTGCAAGGAAGGATCAGTCAGATCACTCAGATAAAGTGACGGACACTGATTCTTTCAACAGTGTGATTACATGTTCAGCGACTGAGCTAAGGAGTCAAATTTCCAAAAGAAATGCCAAAACCTTTGGCAAAACCCTTGGCACAATCATACAGATTTACACCAACCACAAGAGCGCTATCTGAGAGCAGCTCAGTCTCCCGAATCAGGAGCTCTTCTGCTCTTTCAGCCACCCAGGCCTGAGCACCTCCTGCCGAGAGATGCCTCCATCTTTTCGTATCCTGGGGGAAAACAATTCACGGATTTCCTGTGGCTGCAGGTTCAGCCGCTGTCTCTGATGTCTGCTGGCCTCTGTTTGTCTGCTTGGAAAAGGATGCTGAAGAAGGGCACTAGGTACTTTTGGAAGTGGGGAGCTTTGCCACTTCTTTTAAATGAGACTCTGAAATTGGAGCCGATCACTTATTTCTGCTGCTTTTTCCCTCAATGTTTTCTGTTTTCTTTGCTGTAACCAAACAGCAGATGCTTTAGCGTGCTGCAGAACAGCCAGATTCAGAATGATTTCTCCAATACTATCCAAGCTAGCAAAATAAACCTTCCATGTACAAAATTATTTCAACCGATAAACCAGAAAGTCTATTTATTTATGAATTTATGGTGGTTTTCAACCAGGGTCTGCTGCTGCTTGGCCTTGTTTAGAGTCAGTCTGTTGCAGTACTGATCTGTGTGGCCTCAGAAGGACTGTGACCATGGTCCAAACACACACAGTCCCTCTTGGGCTTCTGTCACAACTGGGAGCAAAGAAGCCCAGCTTTAGCCTCCTAATTCCTTTTCAGGACTCCAAATCCTACACTGAACTCAAAAAGACTAAATTGGGCCTGAAATAAGGGAGCTGAAATAGTGCATTGAATCAGAGTCTAATTTGTTTTCTGTATATAACAGAGTTGGTTAAACATGGGGAAATTGAGCAGAGAACAATTTGGGTATAACTGCTGCAGTGTAACTATTACTGAGCAGTGTCTTGTGGGGACCCCTGTTCCCTCTCACTGGTTAGGTTTATCCACTCTGGGATTTAAACTCACACCTTCCTTCACTCCCTAACAACTCTCCCATGTAAACAAGTCTAACCTGGACTGGTCATTTGGTGGGTGAGCCAACTACTTGCAGATGTGCTCTTGATGGAGAGTATCACATATTCATCTCTCCTTCCCCTTTCTTCTTTCTTCCTTGCATGCAATTATAAGAGAGCAAAGGGCAAGGGAGATATTTCTCCTATTTCTTTGTCTGGTATTAAGGCAGAGAGAAGAGCAGATTTCTCTTGCTGGGATTTCTTTTATTCCATTTTGCAGACATTTCTTTCTCTGTATAGCACAGAAATCCTGCAAGAAGGGAAGCTGATGTACTTACAGAGGGGGAAAGAGGAGCCCTGCATATGGCTAAAAATCCAAGCCCACTAGACCCAAGATCTTCCACTGAATGTGGAGGAGAATCCCAGAGAAGACAGCCTCCACCCACCCCAACAAGACCATCTCCTTACTTGGCAGCCCTGCTTGTGACAGACCCAGAGCTCCTGCTTATCTCCAGCACAAAGCCACAGAGAACACAGGCACAGAGGATTTGCAGAAATCATGTTTTCTTCTCTGTGTTTTTGCCTCCTATTGCTTTTTGCCCCACTGATGTAAAGAGACGGTGACATGTGGCATCACGTGGTGCACTATGGCCACACTGTCACCACCAATCCTGCCACCACATCCCCACTGGCTACCCCAGGGCTCTAGAGCTGAAGGGAGCTTCCCACTGCCTCCCAGCCCAGCTGAGGGGTGCTGTGCTCACTGCCAGACAGTGCCCCCTTCCACGGGACAGTTTCCAACTCGATCAGGCAGGCTGGGTCCTTGCAAACTTGTATCGATTGGCCGCTGGATCAATACCTGCTATTGGCACCAGCCTAATGAAATGTCAGTCAGCAGCACTGCCAATTGATCTGCACTCATCTGTGCTGCAGACGAGTTACTGTCTCTGCATTTCACCAGAGATGATTAAAAGAAGAAAACAGCCTTCAGTTCTCCCAGGATCTCCTAAGGGGGATACGCTGCTGGGCAGGGCTAGGCAAACACAGTTCAAAGCCTCCACATGACAGCAGGGTGGTTTGAGCTTGGGGCGGGCTGCAGAAATGGGGAAAAAGTGCCAAAAGACTTTACAAGCTGCTCTTCAGCCTGATTTAACTTGGAGCAGAAAATCAATCATCGATAATAATATGCAGCACTAATCCACCACTCCCCTTTCCCTGTATTGGAGGAAGTTGGATTTACGTAGCTGCCACTTGTGCCAGAGGCCAACACCAGGGCACAGAGAGGTCATGCATCACTTGCCCAGGGCCATTGAGCTGTTTAGTGGATGAGCTGGGTGGATGGAACCAAGGTTTCCAGCCCAGAGCCCCTATAGTAGGAAAATCCATACTGAAAAAAGATTAAATGTATAAATATATTTATTAGAAGTAAATTATTAATATAATAATAACCCTTCTTTTCACCACTGTCCTGTCTGGCATGTAGAGTTCTGGATTTGAAATAATTGAAAGGGCTCAGCTTTAATTGCGGTTAATTGCTGAAATTAAATCCAGACCAGGACAACTTACTGCTGCTCAGGTTTGTGTTGGGAGAGGGGTGAGGAGGAAAACAGAACTACTTCTGTTTATTTAGTGACAATTTTTAGAAGGTCGTGCTTTTATTCCAATGAAAAATATCAAAATCTTCATGTTTGGCTTTGGGCCAGCCCTGCTTGTGACAGACCCAGAGCTCCTGCTTATCTCCAGCACAAAGCCACAGAGAACACAGGCACAGAGGATTTGCAGAATTCGTGTTTTCTTCTCGGTGTTTTTGCCTCTTATTGCTTTTTGCCTGAAGACTAAATGGTCTTACTAAATGCCTAAGAGAGTCTCTCCATTTACAAAGTAATACATCAGCAAAAGAATTGCAAATTGTTCCCCAAATGTACTACTCTCTCCTGTCTGCTTTAAGTGGAAATTTAAATTAATTGGAATCATTATGGCTTTCTTTTTTAACTTAAATATTACTGTACCAGACTATAAAGTGCCTGAAATTTAATCTGAAGTCTTCAGACCTGAAAAAGCGTTTTGCAACTGAAAGATTTTTGATTTTTTTCCAGCTATATCCACTGGTCCAATAAAAAATAACACCCGTTGCTATCAGCCTTGCTTCTGACATTGAGAACATTCTACCTGGCTTTCAGAAACCTTGGTTTTATATGGAATGTGCCACCAGCTACTCTGCTCATTTCATCACTTTCAAGGTTTTGTTAATTTGCGGAAAAGCTTTTATAGCAGGAGCTTCAATTAAAACAATGCACTTCCACTGCCATGTGATGTAGAACACCCTCAGTTTTGTCTGGAAGCAGTAAGTCACAAATGACTAAATAATTTAAAAAACCCAAATGGAAGGGACAACGGGCAGCCTCTGCACTAGAAGAGCCAAGACACCACCTTGTATTACAAAACATGCTGCTCACTGTTAGATATTTCTCACCCAAATCAGGGCTAATAACAGAGACCAATATAATGGAGAGAGCCACTGACTCCAGATTCAAGCTAACTCAAAAACATTCCAGTGTTCCTGACTGGAGCAGATTTAGCCTGGTGGATAAGCAGTCATTTGTTTCTTTCCCATTTGCTTCCAGATCTCAGTCAAGGACCTGCTCTTTTGGGGCTTAAAGTGAGGGCCTGCCTATGCCACACCACAGGGAAGGGCACCAGGACTCCTGTTGTCCACTCCACAGCAGTGTCCCCCTGCAGAAAGGCAGGATCCAAGAGGATGGAGCCAGGCTCTTCTCAGTGGTGCCAAGCAGGAGAAAATGGGCAGAAACTGATGCACTGGAGTTCTGCCTGAGCATGAGGAAGAACTTCTGTACTGTGCAGTGACTAAGCACTGGAACAGGTTGCAAAGAGAGGGTGTGGGGTCTCCCGCAGTGGAAATATTCCAGAACCATCTGGACACAATCCTGTGCCCTGTGCTCTGGGATGGCCCTGCTTGAGCAGGGAGGTGGGATCAGATGACCCACTGAGGTCCCTTCCAACCTGACCCATCCTGGGATTCTGGGATTCTCTGATTAGGCTGCTTTCAGAACTGCTCTCATCTGCCCCTGTTTTCAAGCCCAAAGCTCACGCTGCACTGTGGCTCTCTGCTCAGCCAGCCAACCATGCCAAAATTACCTCAGGTATTCCTTTTCCTACACAGCCTATTGCCGTATCAGAGAAGACTGAACCTGTCTGGACCAAAGCAGGACACTTCTGCCAGTGCTCACTCTCTTTCTACAGACTTTTTGGGTGAAAACCAAGTTCAAATGACCACTGACCATATCCTAGTGCCTACCTTACCCATGGGATGCCCTGCAAACGAAGCCACAGGGATGCTGCCAGGGAGAACGAGCTGGGGCAATTCAGCAACTCACATCTCTACTTCTCAACTCAGAAACACAGCACAAAATCCACAGGCAGGGTGACCTGGAAATTCTTTTAATTTGAAATCAAGACTTGGAAAGGATTAACACCTCTGAAAGACAGGGTCAGGCCACTGCATAATAGATGTGAAACAACCCAGTTAAACCATTGGGAAATCCAAATTTGACAGGCAAAGAAGACCAAAAGGTTATTTAAACTTTCAATATCTACTTCATTTAACTATAGGAAGCTTGGTGAAATAACCTTAAAAAGTATCCCTGGGATTCTTCCAGTGAAACATCTCACCCAGCAAGAGCTAGGTTTTTCCCAGTTGGGAGCTCTTGGTCGGTTGGCAGTGTGTGATTAAGGAGTGCTGGCTGTTGAACATACTGTAATTGCCTTTAATATGATGACAGCCACTGCTTCAGTGGGGAGGAACCACTTGGGGAGAAAAAAAAGACCCAAAACACAAGCATACAGCCATTAAGGAGTATGCTGTCAAGAAGAAATACGCCATGCAGAGGATGTGCTACTTTAACCTAAAACTTCCTTTAGCCTGAAGTGGCTGGCGTAGCTCTGCCACTGAGGGTGCTTTAGCTCAAGAGACTGAAGGAATTACAGTTTTTTTGAGGCATCTGTAGTTGTCAGCAGAGCAGGGACCTTCTATTTATGGCATGATCAAATTAAATTAATTTTTAGAGAGCAAAGACCCCATTTCAATGATTTTGCTAATGTTTCCTCACACTTGAATGTGCACCAGTGAAGAGCTCTTCCTTTCTGGGGCAGAACGTCAAGGGAAATCACCCAGAGACAGGAAAGCCAGGAGGAGAGCTATCCACCAGCTAGTGAGCTTTCTACCCCAGCATGGAAACACCGCACCAGCCATGTGAAACTTCGGCGTGCTGCTCCCTGGAGCCACCTGTGAAGAGATGGAGTTGCTGATGACAGTCGTGGCAGAGCCACTCGTGGACAGCACCACAGGGCTGCCTCTGTGACACAGACCCCATGAGGATGAAGTGCTCTCCCTGTCCCCAAAGGGACCACTGCAGGTTTTCCCAGCTCAGGAGATGTGACTGAGGCACTTGGCAAGCGGTGACTCTGCAGAGCCTTGCATTTATTTCTGAAGGGGATCCGCAAGAGGAAGAGGCAGCACAGGAGAGTTAACTAGTGGGGTTATGGGGATGGCATGAACAGATGGTGAGGTGAAGAGCCATTTCCTTCCCATTTGCACACTGACTGCATTAAATCGATCCCTGGGCTTTCCTGGCAATAAGCTAAGGCTGTGCTGTGAAGGGTTTTAATGATCTGACTACATCCTAGTTGTGGGTATCATTCTTTTGGGTCTCCACACTTAATCTACTCTTGGGGAAAGCTCCTTCCATTCTTCCCATGTGCTTCTTGGTGATCTTCCCTAATATCTGTATCACAGCCATCACCTCTTTGCTAGATGTGATCTCTGCAAAGCTCACCAGCACTGTTTTTTGTTCCCATCCATGTACTCAGCACTGACACAGGATGCTCTGTAGGGGCTGAGCCTGCTGTTTTAGCTTATCTCATTGCTCCAGACCTACACAAATTAGTTTGTAATCCTCAGTATTGTATACTCTGGCAAATCTGGCTTTAAAAGTGATCAGAAATGACCTCCTCATGTAAAATTGGAGTCAATCCCCTCTTCCTGTCTGTGGCTAGAAGAAAACCCTGTACCTGCACAAGTAACAGATCTTTGGAATCAGTAACACTGGCAATTCTGTATTTCCCTGTTTGTGGCCATGCTTCACCCTATTTACACACAGTTTGTATTGCTTTCTACCACTCCCTGTGCACACACAATTAATGAAACACCAGCTGGTGCAGGATAAACACTGCTGCAGGGATGCAGAAAGACACTACACAAAAGTATAGATCTCTACCTCTGTTATTTTCCATCTCAGATGCCGTTTTCCTCCCAGAGGTCCTTCTGAGCTCAGAGACTTTGGCTAAAGCATCTCCTTGTTTTTCTCTGGTTTGACTGTTTTTTCCTGATGTCTGAAAAACTCCATCTAACACTAAGCCTCCCACACAAGACAGCAGTTCTTCGATCACCTTGTCCCAGGAAGGCCTTTTCCAGGAGGTTGACTCTCCTCAGTGGGGTTTGCCACTTGCCTTAGATGCTGGGGGACGCCTACAAATGTGCAGCTGTGTAGGATGTTAAGACCATGAAGGTGCTCAGAGGGCTGGAGCACCTCACCTATGGTGACAGGCAGAGAGAGCTGGGCTTGCTCAGCCTGGACTGGGCTCCAGGGAGACAGACCTGAGAGCCCCTTCCAGTATCCAAAGGGGCTACGAGAGAGCTGGAGGAGGATTTTTGACAAAGGCACGTAGTAAGAGGACAAGGGGAAATGGCTTTGAACTGCCAGAGGGCAGGTTTAGATTTGATTTAAGGAAGGAATCTTCCATTTGAGGGTGGCACTGGCACAGGCTGCCCAGAGAAGCTGTGGATGCTCCATTCCTGGAAGTGTTCAAGGCCTCACTGGATGGGGCTCGGAGCAACCTGCTCTAGTAGAAGGTGTCCCTACCCATGGCAGGGGGTGTGGAAATGATCTTTAAAGGCAAACTGATCCAAACCATTCTGCGATTCTGTAATTTTATGTTCCACCATGGGGGGAAGGGCTGATCCAGGGGGCCAGAGCATCTGCCCTCAAGAAGGCCAGCAAGGCTAAAGAAGGCTGTTGGGGGTTTTGTAAGTCCAGTCCCTGTCCCAGCAGATTCCTTACCATCCCTACTAGCAGCTGTCTGACATGTTGGACTGAGTATGAGCCCAACTGGTCTGGCAGGAAGCTCTTCATGGGACACGTGCTACAAAATTTCTAACAAATGCTTTAAGTTACAGCTGATGGTTCACAGGGCTCAGTCAGGCATCTGTTTGGTACATTAATGCATGGCTGCACTGAGCTTGTAAATTATTATTCATGTACTTTTGTAGAACATCTTGAGGTTGTTGGCTGAGTCCTTCACTAAATGGGAACAGGGACAATTACTCACACATGAAAAACATGCATGATTCAGTTCATCCATTTACATTTCTAGTGTAGCCTTCCTTGGCAGGATGGCTAATGCAGCCTGGGAGAAGGATGGTCATTCATAATTGAGCTGCTCTGACCAACAACTGTTCCATTTAAAAATGGTTTTGCCTCAGACACACGACGGAGATGGAAATTCACTACAGTGGTACGGAGTCAAGGAAGGCAGAACTGGTGAAAATAGTGAGGTTAGACACAGAAATTAATTACTGAGATGACAGGATGCTCTGTTAAGGTCAGAGACATGGACAAGGAAAACTGGATGTCTGTGCACTGAGAGGGAAGCAATGAGCACAAATGGAAAAGCAAAGTTAATCATAATAAAAAGGCTTCATTTCATCTGACCAGTTAGAAACATCCTGATTAGAAATGGCTGTTCTCATCTGCTGGTTGCTTAGGTCCCCATTTTCACATTTTTAAGGGAGTGTGAAGTGTTTTAGGCTCTCAGAAAAAGCCAGAGCCTGTTCCTGCAGTAACAGGAGTGCTGTTCATAATAAAAAAGAGGACAATGGATTGCTTCCAAAGGGATATGTACTCACAGAGCACGGAAAGGTAAGTCCCTCTGCTCTGGAGGTACAGTGACTGATGGAAATTTAATATAGGAAACGGTATATAGAACCTTTTTGGCAGCTGAGACAGCCTTGTGGAGTACCAATAAAAAAATTCATATTCACCTAAAAGTCAGAGGGGAAGTCCCAAAGTTCAAAATATCAAAAGATCACTGACAGTTTAATTAATGGAGTTAAGAGAATCAGAGGCTTTTGTAACTGCTCACACTATGCTCCTTTTTTTTAACAGAAACCTACAACTGAAAACTATATTACGGTTTTGTTACCTTCAGGAAGGGAAACAAATTAGGAGCCAGGGCTGTAAACTCCGAGAAGTAAAAATACGAGGAAAAAACCCATGAATTAATAATATATATTCCTTCCTAAATACACAGAATATTTTTGGCTCAGAAGTTGCTCAGAAGTGCAATAATGGGGGATTCAGCTTATTTCAGGTGCTTCCCAGAATGTCCCTGTCCCTCCTGACAGCTATGCCCACCTCTGGCATATATTTCAGCATCTCCTAAATTTGCTCCTCCAGACTTTCTTTGCATGGGACCTAAACTGAGCCAGCTTGCTAATCACAGCCACCAGCAGGCAATTTAAAAAAAGGCACAGTCAAACAGGCATCATTAAGTTGGAAGTGACAGGCTGGTTTTTATTTTTAACTAAAACTAGAGGGATTCATGCAAACTTCTCCATGAAGTTCCTCTTGCACTTTGTTTACAATTTAATACTTTCCTACATGCACTGTAGAAAGCAGCCTGAAAATACCACTGAAAGTAAGGTAAATCTAGGATTTGCAGGACTGCAATGATTATTATGTGCTGAACCAGCATGTTTGGGTATTATTGCATCTGTGAAGAGTGTGAGCTGAAAAATAATAGATTAATGGATTTATACTTGCACAGAAAAGAAAGACCTTACGCGGGGAGTTTTATTTAGCATTTGAGAAGCTATTTATTTATTTATTTATTTGAGGAGCCTTTCTGTTCAAGTCATGGCAAAAACCTGTTCAGAGAGTGCAAGGGAAGAATAAATAAAATCAGCGCTGTCTCCACTGCAAAACTGCTGTGAAGATTGTTACTGATCATTTCTAGGATGGGTCAAAATGAATCCCATTTTGGGCAGAGCCAGACAACTCCCACTTGGATGAATGCTCAGGCTCTGCCTGCGCCTTGTGAAGCCCATGGGGATCCACTGATATGATCCCAATGAAGAGGCAAAAGTTCTCTTTCCCCAGCCATGGCTTTGGGTGCATTTCTACCAGTATTTCCAGTCTGGCAGAAGTAAGGTTTAGGGAGTGAGAAGTCTCGGGTAGAAGCTCATTTTATACCTGCAAGTCACACTGTGCTGTTGCTGAAATGTCTGGTGTTCAGCTCCAGGAAGCAATGACAGAATTAATCATCTCAGTTTTTTAACTTTTCCCCCTTTTCTTGCAGTTATCACATTGAAAAAAAACGTAGATCTGCACAGGAATTAGGCTCAGCAGCCTCTGTAAGAAGAAATCCATTGCTCTGGAATAATTGCTTGGAGGGGTGTGAGGTAACACAACACATCTCTGTCCCCACTTTCCGTGCAAATCCTGCCTGCTGGTAAAAACTTTCTTAACTGGAAATCAAAAATGAAATGGCAATGTTCCTTCCCATTGCACCATGCACATTCCCTCCCTTTCCTCTGCAGTGGGAAGAGATTAAAAGCATCAATTTTAATCGATGAGGGGAGGTAAACACAAAATGTTTATTTTTTAATATTTACAAGATTAAAAATAGCAAACCTTTGATTTATTTTTTTATTGGCAGTCATGTCCTGTGCAAGCAATGCTGCCTTGAACCAGTATTAGCAGACAGCCTGCAGAATGCTTTCTGTGTCAGCTAAGGAGAATATCTTAATTATGACAGGTTTCTAAGCAAGAAAATACTATCAATTCACAGAAAACACAAAGGCAAATAATTGTCAATCTGGATCTTCACTCTAACACAGCCAGTTCACATTTTTGTCTCCCTGTGGATGCTGCCCACCCCTGACACTTCTGTTTAATGATCTTTCCATGCACAAACAAATCACCCAGACTGCACTGCCTGCCTGAGGAAGGGATGCTCATACCTTTCACTGGGGTAACTCAGCTGAGTGCCTCTGGTATCAGCTGCTGAGCCCCTGCGTGCAGAAAGCATCACATCAGCACACAGGATTCTTCTGCAGCCAGACAATGCTGTTCAAAGATCCTTGAATGAGAAGTGTGCTAAATTGCCTTGCATTTCTCAATAAAGACCAGCAGACAAACAACATAAAACGACCTTTAGATTTAGATTTAGACAGGGAAGTTACACATACGGGAAAAGAATAAATCTACCTCTGTAATGCCAAAGGATTATCAGAATTGGGTTCAGTCCTGCATTTAACAGAGCTGGTGATTTGTCTCTTGCTCCTACAGAAGCATGGTCAGGACGTCTGAGGAAGGTATTTAACTCAGAGATTATATCCAGAATAGAATATTGGCCTGCTGGTACCCTGGGGGATTAATGTGGCTCTGAAACACTACTGAAGATGGCAGTGCACTGGCTGATCTCTGCATCTGCCTGCAGTCTGAAGGCAAAATGTGCTAATCCAGACTGTGAATCCATAGTACCCCAGGCCTCCCAAAGATCCCATGGGATATTCAGTGCCCTGGGTTTTAGGTGAGTATTGAAACACCCACTAAGATACCAGAGAAGAGAGATCTGATCCAAAGTTACAGCATGATCTTAAAAGCAATGTCCAAATGCCTCTTAAATACTGATGGCGTGTTCCGGTGTTTGACCACCCTCTCAGTAAAGAAACGGTTCCTAATTTCCTCTGTAAACCTTCCCTGGAGCAGCTTTGAACCATCCCCACACGTCCTGTCACTGGATCCCAGGGAGAAGAGATCAGCAGGTCTCTCTCTCCCCTTCCCCTCCTCAAGCAGCTGCAGAGAGAAATGAGGTCACCCCTCAGCCTTCTTTTCTCCAAACCAGACAAGCCCAAAGTGCTCAGCTGCTCCCCACTCTCCTTCCAGCCCTTTCACCAGCTCTGTTGCCCTGGATGCACTGAAGAGATTTCACACTAATCACCAAGTTCTGCACTCAGCCAGGAGCGCAGCCACAGACAAGAGAGAGAAAACCATTGTGCTCCCTCTGCTCCTCCAGAGAGGGGGTTCAGAGGTGCAAGTGCACCTCATTTCCCACAGTCAGTATGACCCAAAGAGCGCCCAGAAGAGATGAGCGTATGGGAGATGATAAAGTGGCAGAAAGGAGAGGGAAAGGAGTGAGGCACACAGAAAAGAGTCCAGCTCACAGAAGTGAGACAGCAAACCCACGCCAGCTCTTGCAGCGCTCGCTCTGCTCCGACAGCTGTCCCACGCCGTCTGGCAGGGGCTGAACTTGAAGCTGCTGCAGTTCTCCCTTTCAATTTTTGTGCTGCTCTTCTACCTAGCAAAGTCACGCGCAGTCCTCCAAGGACTCACTTCCTTGCTTTGAATGCCTCAAACTCAAATCCCCATGTCCCTGAAGAGGGGCAATGACAAAGAATTGCTCAGGGGAACAGGAGATGGGAAGGAAGAGCGGCAGAAAAACTCTCGCCTCAGATCCATAATTCTCACTTGGAAGGATCTGTGGGGCTCTCAGTGGCAGAAGGTGGAGGATGGACTGTGCTGGGCTGTCTGTAACCACACAGCTACAAATACACAAGGAATTGCTGCATTATCTGTACCGATAAATTCCTCACATGGGTTTGGCCCAGATCCCTGGGCTGGAAGTTTCTCGAGAAATTTCCAGCCCAGGATCACCAATCAACAATTTGGAAAAGGTCACTTTATCTGAAGTCTTGGAGTAGGCTCTTCTCACCCAAGCACATTTGACATACACATCTAGACACCATCAGAGGTGATATTAGATATAAACCAGTGATACAGTCCTTTAGGAAATACTGCAGTTGAGGATTAACATGTCTGGAGAGAGCTGTGAATGCAATAAAGCTAAACAATAAAAGTCTTTAAAAATTTCCAAAGTGAAAGTCTTTTCAAGCATAATGGCAGCTGCAAAGTCTGCTAAGATGTGATCAAAATAAAACCAAATTGATTTTTGAAGGTATTACTTATTTGCTCTGTAATCATGCTGAAGAGTCACTAAAGATAAACTACAGCTTTAGGACTTAATTTTCTGGGACAACATGTTCATACAAAAGAAAAAAAAACTCCAGACAACTAAAGAGCAGAGAGGGAGAGCAAAGGCCTGAGACAAGGACGATGCTCTGACCCTCTTCCATGTAAGCAATTCCCTCCCCACTGATGGGGACTGAGTGTGAACACCAGCTGGTGAAGTGCAAACAGCTCTGAACTAAGCTCCTGCAATTGTGAATGGCTTAATTCAGAGCTCAAAACCTGTGAAAGTCTCCAGGGTCACCAGAACACAGGTGACCTTCAGGGGTAAGGGCTGATACTCCAGTGCTCTCTGCCTCTGGCATTGCTTCTGCATCAGGACACTCACTGATACAGCACACCATTGGGAGAGTTTTGAAAATAAAAACAGGGGTGATGAATGAACCTTGGGACAACCTTCACTTTTAGGACATGCGAATGCAGGATTCAACTTAAAATAAAGCTTTTCCAAAAACCATGTGACACAGAAATGATGAGTGATTCAGTTAAGAAACCACATCTGATGCATTAAAACCTCAAGCAAGAAGAGGAAAGCAGTTGAAAAAGAAATTATTCAAATCTGAAGGAAAAAAGGAAAATAGGACGTGTGTGAACACAGTCTGATGGCCTCACCTGCTAAAAAGCCCCAGAGATTCAGTGTGCTGGAGGTATTAGATAACATCAGCTGCTCACAGTGTTGTCCCTGGCTTTAAGAGCATCGCAGGGAAAAGAGCTGAGCCTCCCCGAATGGGATTTTGCTGCCTTAAAGGCACTCATCTCTCCTCACATCTCCTTGGCTCACTCTCAGCTCACCTTCCAGGAGCAAACACACCAAGGGTCAGACATGAACAATTGTCCTCTTCCCTGGCTGCTCCTGACTCATTCCTTTAACACAGCTCATTTTGCCCACGGTAGAAAACAGTGGGATGTGACTGTGTGCCTTAAAAGCTGTGGGTGAAATCTTTGCTGTACTGAAGCACAGGAGAATTTTAGCCGTGATTTCAGGAGGGACAAGACTTCAGCTGGATTTTTCCCTGCACTTGCACGGGCTGTGCTGGGCTGGCAGTTCAGCAGAGGTGGTACACTAGCTGGTGCAAATGGAAGCAGTGATGAGAAAAGGAAAAAAACCAAACAGAATGTGGCTGGAGCAGGGGCTGTTTGGAGGTAGGGCAGCACTTTTCCAGGACAAACATCCTTGTTCTGGCTCGTGGAGACAACACAACACACCACAGCACAAGTGTAGGGAATGAGGTCAAGAAGTGGGTGTGGACAGTAGCAGGGGATCAAGACCACCCAAGACACTCAAAGCCTTCCAACCCATTTCCAGAAAGGTCTGGAAGAACTGCATGATAACTAATTTGCATAGAAAGTGAGAAATTTATCTCCTGGATAGGGAAAACCTATCTATAAAGAGATACCCCCAGGAAGCCCGGGCACCCCACAGCCCTGGACACCCCAGCTGGAGTAACGCTGGAACCAGGACTGGTGATGTCTCTTCCTCACCTTGCTTTTGCTTGCTTGCTTACTTTCACTCATCGCTCTATTTCTCTCCTCCCTTTCACCCCACTCCTTTATCCAAAACCCACTGTGTGCTTACACAAGGAGACCAGGGACTAACTCATAAAAATTCCCATGCCAAATGTGTAATTTACTAATGAAACTTTGCAACCAGTTGCAGACCCCCTGATTTTTGTTGTTCCTTTTGATCCAAGATTTCCACCCTGGATGCTCACTTCCCTTTGAGGGAGGGATGCCAGAGAGCCTCCTAAAAATCAGTCATGACTCCCCTCCTCAGACCAAGCTCCATGGCTCAAGCTAGCAGAGAGGCCCCCCTCCAGCTGTGTGAAATCTTGAGAGGCACTTAATGAATTAGATATTATTAATATTCTCTTCCAGCATCAGAAGGCAGTAATTAACTCTTTGAAGACTCATCCCAAACCCCGCTTTATTACTCAATCCTCAGAGGCAGCTATGTAATCTCATTGTGATTTTAAAGAATATCTTTCCAGAATAATTATTTTCCTTGTTGGGGGGAAAAAAAAAAAAAAAAAAATGAAGTTCAAAGCCCTGGTTCTGCCTTGTAGTGTGCATTAGTGATCTTAGACATGCTGTAAAGATTTCAGAGCACGAAACATGATATGCTGCAGTACTTTTGCTGAGCAGATGCCTTAAGGAGGTCATTCAACACGCCAGGCTCTAAATGCTATTTGGGAGTGAGAAAACATTATTTTCCCACTTCAACAAGACTTTCGCTTCCCTGTCATGTGGAAATAACCTTTTGTGCTCAGTACTATTATTAATTTATTAGCCTTTTGAACGTCTAAATGTTTTGCAGTCTGTGGACTACATCAAAGTGCTGGCTGAGGGACAGGGCAGCACAAACACATTGTGTGCACCCAAATCCATGGATGTGTGTTTCAAAGAGCAGACCTGGTGCAAGAACACTTCTGCCCGTACATTTCTGACAGTGAGAAGAGCCATTTTCTCAGGCACAAAACTCCAAGGAGCGTATTTATGTTATAATTAAATGTCAAACCTTATGAGTGATGACTATGTAGAAAAAGTGCTAAGTATATATTTCTATAGGAATCAATAAAAGGAGACAATGACTTTCTTTCCATTTAGATTATGTGATGCTAGCACAAGCTGCTGCAGCACAGTGCAGCTGTCAGCCCAGTCTCACTGCCTGAACAATTGCTTTCTGTTCACCCCGTGGAACTGTCCTGGATGGCACCGATTCTCCTCAGGGATGAACTCACTGCCAAACGCTTCTGTGATTCCCAACAGGGAATCACATATCCTTCCAGCAGATAGGAGGTTTGAAACAATCCCACGAATAACTTTATGTAACAGGACTTAAGACTGTGTTGAATGTAGCATGATCTATTTTGTGCCCAGGAACAAACCACAGAATTTCTGCAAAGCAGGCTGTGGCTCAGCACATCTCACTGCAATGCCAGGCTGCTTCCCAAACAGTTATTGACTGAAACTGCAGGAGAGGGCTGGAGTTCATCTGATCTAAATACCTGGGGAATTTAGAAGTTAGTGATCATGGACTCTGTGAAAATCAAAACGGGATGGTTTTCCCATTCCAGACTAGGCACCAAAGAGAGGCCAGATGATTTTCTCCTAGAGGAATCATCCCTCATGGGCTGTGAAGGTGATTGGGGACTACGCTGGACATCACCATCCAATTTTTAATGAAATGAACTCCACTCTGCATGTCCCACATTGACACGAACCTTCTCTGACTCTTCATCCACTCTCACGTACTGCCCACACATTGCCCCGAACAGCTTTTCCTTTCCTTGTGCAAAACCTAACGTTTCTTTAGGAATGTGTTCCCTCTCACTGGGAGTCACTGCCCCCATGGCAAAGTCCATGTACCTGACACTGAGCTAAACAGCAGGTTTACTACTGGGAACTTGAGTTCCATGAATTTTTCCACCTGGATGATTCCCCACACTAGGGCCCTGCAGGGAAACCAATTTTCCTTGAAAAAGGGTGCTTGAGAGAGAAGAAAATCTGTGACAACTCAGCCAGAAGGCTACTCCCCATATGCATCCCTGGACTGCAGAGCTGAACTCCAGCACACTGCCCTGTCAGGAATAGACATGTCCATGTTTTTCTCAGGAAGCCAGCTGGAGTGACCGGTTCACAGATTTAAGAAGGAAAGAATACATTTTGGTACAATGTATGTGGCATTATCTTGTCCCATGAAATCACCATCAGCAATGCCTGAGCAGAATTGTCATCGCAGGGCTGTAGCTGGTGAGATGCCAAGGGAGGGAATGCTGAAGTCAAGGCTTGGAGCACTTCTTATCAACAAAGAAGTGATAAGCTAGAAACCATGAACCAGCTTTCAAGCCCCAAAGCCCTCCTTCAGGTCTGAAGTGGAGCTAACAACGTTCCAGTCAGAGGTAAGCTGACAAGCTGGAACCAAACCTGATTATAACTCAGCTCTTTCAGGCTCCAGCACAGACAGAGGGGCACTGTAATCCCACTGCATCTGCTTCCAGCCATGGGTGTTTTGTGCCATACTTGGGGTATTAATGAGCAGAAGCAGTGCACAAAAACTGAAACCTCCTCTGAAAGCAGCTCCAACGGCTAGAGAGAAACTAGACTTTTAAAAAGTAAAATTCTAGTTGTGTTGAACTCCTGTTATTGCAGAGGCTGAAACTGTCTTGTGAAATACTGAGGTAGCCTTGGTACATTATCAGGTGAGATGCCCAATGTACAGCTGCACAAAAACGTGTTTCAGCAGCTAGAGGATCACAGCTAATGCTCAGTAATCTATAAATCATTGTTATGAGATTTCTCTATGCAAATGAAATTTATATAACCCTCATCAATCGTAAAAAAAAATCATAAAGATGAAATTTTGCAGCCGCAATGTGAATTAAAGGATCCCTTAACCTGTTTTCAAGATACGTCTTTATAGCTAATTAATTTTTAGATGGAGTGTTCTTTGAAAGAACTAATGGATAGTGAGCATTGCTGATTGATTATAAAATGAGCAGGAGGGTTTAAGAAGTGAGCTGTGAATGTAAAATCACTACCCAGCTTTATTAACCTTGCCATATTAAAATTCTAGACTATGCAACTGCGAGAAGCAGGTATTAATACAGTACCTTTGATGAGTGTATTTTATTTATTTAACATCAATAAATTTTTCTTAGTTGGTCTATGCCATGGAGACCCATCAGACTGCCCTCTGAACTGTATCTTAGAGACTTCACCTTTGAGGAATCCAGAATCTGGATTCTATTAAATGTAACTTTATACATTTATGCGATGGGGTGGGAAAAAAACAACAAGATGAAAACCAGCAACTACGAAGTGAAGGAAAAGAAATGCAATTCATATGTCATCCTGCTAGGACTGCTCTCCAGAGCTGCAAATCTACGGGTAACTTTTATTGAGCCATCATTACCAACAGCGACAGCATTTATCGAAAGGCCACTCAATCTGCGATGACCTGAAAACATCAGGACGAAATGGGGGGTTGTTAAACACTGCAAGCACCTGCAGGAGCCTGCAGTCTCCTGGTGAGAGAAAGGGGAAAACAAGAGCTTACCCGCTTCCTGAGATTGCAGGTGAGCGTGAGGTTCCTCGAGAAGGAGTTTGCAAAAGCAGTGTAGAAGTCCAGCACTTTCAGCAAGGCTTCTCGCTTAATTATATGCAAATCGCAGTAGGTCAGGGCCCGAACGTTGGCACAGGCATGAGCCAGGCTGGTTTCCTTCCAGAAGATATCACCAAACACGTCACCTTTACCTGAAAAACAGCAGGGCAGATTTGCTTAAAGGTTATGCTTAGGCAGAGTTTCTCAGCACGCAGATGATTTTTTTTTCACAGCCCGTCTCATGCTCCCAATCACCCCAACAAAAGCTCCCAACCATGAAAACTAACAAGGGTGAAAGTTTTAAAATTAGCTGAGGTACCTGAGCATCCTTAGCAGTAGTCCCAGGTTTTTGAGGTATTTATAGATTGCTCTGTGAAGCGTCACAAAGAATAAGAGCCAGATTGTAAAGGTCTCCCTGTAGCTGAAGATACAAGTAATGGGTTTTTCAAAGGCTACCAAATATAATGAGCACTTAACTAATGTTCAGGTGATTGAATATTTCAGGTGTCTGTTCCCAAGTGATTTAAGAGTCCTGCTCTTACAAAAACCCTCTGACATCTAGGTTCCTTCAACCTCATGGCTCTGCAGTGAGGTGCAGGAGCCAGCTTCCAGGGCCCAAGGACCCCATTTTAAAGGATGTTTGAACATTTTAAATCCAGTGTCAGTGATAACACTCCTTCTGGAAAACCCACCAAAAGCCTCACTGAGACTTTTAACCTTTAAATAACCACCTCTAAATCTTAAATACATCCAAAAGCACAGTTCTAAACCCAAATTCATCCATTTAAGTAAAGGCTTAGCCTTAAGCCTGTATTTCAGTGTTTGCTGAGTAAGAGAGGGTTTGACACCACCTGCACATATAAATACCTTCAACCAGAGGGGAAAATTACACCTGAAGGCTACTTCTGCACTGGAAGGCAGTGCAGCAGAACAGCTGGTTGAGGACTTGGGACTAGCTGTAGTCCAGTGCCATGGAGAGAAGAGCTCCAGGGGCTGGAAGTGCTCTGACACATCCCAGTTATCTTTCCTCTGCAAGGAATCCACACCCCCCACACCTGTGCTAGACACCAGAGAACAAGAGGATGAGGACACCAGATTCAAAATCACACTTCTGACCCAACCAGAACCCCAGCATGGGCGCAGACTGGAGATATCCTTTCAGGTTTGGACCCTCTGCTTGTTCTGAGAAGAGGCAGTGGCAGCAACAGAAGACACACTGAAACATTCAAAAGCTGCCTCTCGCTGCCGGGCCATGGGCTGGGCAAGAGCCACGGTGTGTGGTGTGTGGCTGACACCTCAAACCCTGAAGCAGAAACCATGGTACAAAGGGTGTATTTTGTTTCAGACCCCCAGCTCTTTATTTTAGAAGTTATTAAAAGGGAACTCAAATCCGTCAGTCAGTAGCTATTGATTTCAGGCACCTCAAGCAGCCCCTTGGTGAAGGTGAGGGATGTTATCGTTTTGGCATAAAAAAGGCAATGCATTTTTCATATTTTCTCTTTTAAGAACTTTCAACATTTCGATCCACTCTGCTTCGGAAACACAGACCAGAGGGGTAATTTATCCAACCTTATTACTTTTGGGGGTCAGAAGCTCTATTTCTCTATTTCCATTCCTGCTTTCGGTATTGTATCCAGTAAAACATATCTAACATTGCTCAGCAAGAGTGAAATAAAATGTGCGAGTCCTTATCTTCCCTTCTCTGTTTTTATTTTCTAATAAATGTCTCTATAACAGCATCATCCCTTAGAAAGGTTATAACTGCATCTCATTGAGCTGCTTTTAATTCTACAAATTTTTATGTAATTAAAATTAACTACAATACATAACACAGCTGGTATAATTTATGAAACAAGGTGCTTTAAAATGTTTTCCTTAATACAGAGCATTTTCTAGTAACATTGTAATTTATCCAATGTACTGTTTTGAAATTACCTTTTGCAGTTAATTGTCCTTGTCTATACTTGGAGTTCAAAACACAGTTTACAGACATACTCAGCACAGTTACATAATTTATAGAAAACAGACCATTTCTGAAATGCAGAAAATTGCTTAATGGATTTGCTCTCTGAGGTGGACACAGGACAGAACTGAGTCCTGCTTTCAGTGCAGAGTGCAGTTAAAACACAGTGGTTTTACCACTGAAATGTCAGCAAACTGCTTGTTCTCTTTTCAAATTTAGGCTAATATGCAGTTAATTTAACCAAGAGGTTGAAAGCAGTGGATGCTCACCCTGAAACTCAGCACAACAGTGTATTACAGATTCTGTACACAAACCACGGATAAATGAAACCAACATTCATAAACTTGAGAAGATCTTCTTGTTGTCTTCACTTCAGTGTGGCAGGGAACTGCACTGTTCGGGACTTAAAGGCTGGGACAAAATGAACTGAACTGATTCACTCTTCCATGAGCCATCACTCACTGGATTTGAAGGGTGAAATTCTAAACTCCTCTTACATTGTGGTTTATACTCTTCAGAAAGTATAAAATCTTGGAAGCCTTTAAGGGTTCTTGCATTTGACATTTCCCACACACACTTCTGAGCTTGTTTGCTGGTTATAAATGTGCTAAGGAATGTAGAGAATGAAAACAAAACCCACCAGATTCTCCAAAACAACACGTCTTTTTTCATAAATACGGAGATTAATGTACTATATTTTATTCCTATTAACTGTAGTTCACTGTGCAGAGAGAGGTAATTATTCACTCAGGACAAGATCAGATGTTAGGAAAAAATTCTTTGCTCAATGGGTGGTGAGGCACTGAACAGGATGCTCAGAGAAGCTGTGGATGCCCCATTCCTGAAATGTTTAGGGCCAGGATGGATGGGGCTTTGAGAAACCTGGTCTGGTGGAAGGTGTCTCAAACCTTTCTATGATTCTGAGGTTAATTTTACACATTGCAACTAAATAAAAACAAAAGTTTCAGGGTTGCAAACCAGAAAATTTAACTGGCCAGGTCTGACACAGCTACCCAGAGACACATACAAGTATTTTTTCACTTGAAGGGGATTTCAGAGCTCCAGGGAAAGTCCCGCTGGGGCTGAGCTGGGAACGCAGAGGTGTGGATGCAGCCTGCATAATTTCCAAAGCTTCTCTCTGCAGATTTATTGAGGCCTCAGCACGTTCCCTCCCAAATCTGCCCTGTCCTGAGTCCTGAGTAGTCTTAATGCCCTCCTGAATGGAGGCGAAGCTCTGGGAAACCCTCCTGCCCCTGCTCTCGCAGTGCCCGAAGCATCGCTGGAAGAAGGAGTGCTGTAAATTAGAGTGGGAACTACGTGCATACATTTTACACATCACAGAATCATAAAATCCTCCCGGTTGAAGAAGACCACTAAGATCATAAAAATTCCGATTTTGCAACTGAAAGGAGCATGGACAACAAGAGGATATGGGAAGGGTGTTGGTAGCAGGCACATTTTTTTCTGAAATAGCTACACTGCTATCATTGTAAATGCAGAGTACTATGTATGCGTGCCTGTACATAAAATATACACATATATTCATGCATATTCACATAAATCTATTTAGGGGCAATCATATGGTATGCAGCTGCATAATAGGTCAGGATATTTCTATGCACTATTCTATCTTCTATATTCTGAAAACCCTGCCAAACAGATCTGGGGGGACAGATGTTCTCTGCAGCCTTACACCATGGACTGACCTGCCAATTTGTCAGACAGCAGCTCATGCCTGGACCTTTCAGGCAGAAAAATTCTTAAGGGCTTTATGGAACCCCCCAGGAGCTTGCAGATGGAATGAGAAATTGCTTGAACTCGGAAACACTCTTTTTAAACAGTATCTCAGAACCCACATGTGTATTTATGTAAAGACAAAATTTATCTTTCTTCAGATGGGGACAGAAACTGAGCTAATAAATATCCTAGCAGAAATAAGAGCTTGATGGATCCTTTGGAAGAAAGTTTAGGCAGGCAGTTAAAGAATAAATTCTTGGTGGGAAATAGCACTGAGTAAAAACACATAAAGGGGACCAAGACTTCTTAAGGAGGTGTTTTTGCGTGCAGTCTTAGCTAATAGACCAGCTACCCTTTAACCATTTTAAAATATCTCCAAAGCCTCATCAGTCAGAGTAGCACGAGACAGACATGATGAATGATGTTGGCTTTCCATCACAATGTGCTCAAATCTTACGTTGCTTATGAAAAGCAAAGGCTGATGTTGTTTGAGAATCAGTAAAACTGGATCACGAAGAGAAAAAGTTCATCCAATCAGCTCAAGTGCCAATAACCACGAAGAAGCGATGACAGCATGGGCACAAGTGGAAGTCAGTGAGCAAACACCACGTTCCTGTGGCCATAATTACATATATTGGTGTCTATATTCATACAAATACATCTGTATCTATGTATCTGCAGGGAAACCTCTTCAAACTGATGTAGAAACCCAATGAGCAGGGAGTGAATCAGCTCCTGTCACCCAGAGCAGCTCTGTGATGGGTCAGTGAGCAGTTCTGCATCTCCTTCCCATGGCACGCTGGGGCTGGTTGCACAGGTTTACAAAATGATGGGATATACTCATGGAATAAAATCCATCTGTGGCTGCTAACCACAAAAGATTTCCCTCTGGGTGAAATACAGTTCAGTGGAGGGCTGGAAACATTCTGGGGAAGCGTCACAGTTTCCTTACTTCACCTTCCTACTTTCTCCTGCACATCTGCTATTGAACATTTCTGGAGAAGGGCTGCTGGGCTGCCTGGATTGCTGGGCTTAGCTGAAACAGTTGTTTCTGCCTAAAGAGGGTATCTGGAAAAGCTGAGGGTGATGCAGTGGTGCCAATCCATCAGGTGCACTTCTCATCTGGGACATCACTGCAAGCATGGCCCAAGATGTGCAGAGATGACACTGAACTGTGAGAGAGGTCTTCTTGCCCCTGTGAATGTTTTATCCTCAACTTCAGTCTTTTTCTGGGACATCCGGAAGGGCCAGAACTTCCTCGAAAATCAGATCAAAGCTAATCACTGAGCCACGTATAAATCCACCTCTACAAGGCTGCACATGAACACGTGAAAGGGCAAAAGGAGGGGAGAAAACAGCATTTCCAGCCTCTGAAGCATTGTCAAAACAGTCAGTAAAGCACCAATGGCAAGAGACTGTGCCAAAATCCAAGTGCCAAGATGCTGGCAAAGGTACTTTGCATTATTTAACACAGTGCAACCTTCCCCATCTGCACCTGGAAGCACAAAGGAACTGACCTTTCTTCCAGCATTCAGGACTGCTGCAAGCAGGGCCCAAGGTCCAGAAAGATTTCTCTCCTTATCTCTCTCATTTTTAGTGCAAGTATCATAGTGCCTCACATCTTTCTAGAAGCCCCAGCTCCCGGAGTCAGGCTATTTCCATTTTGATTTTATACAGAAATAGGTTTCTATCCTTCCTGACTGAGGAAATAAACCTGAAAGCATGACCATTCCTACCACCTTGAAAACTCAGAAGGCAAATCAGATTGCCTCAAACTGTTAGTCTGATTTAAAAGAACTGCATCACATGATTTTTAAATAATTTTCCTATTCTTGTGCTGGCAAGACTTTGGAGTTTTGGCAGTGAAGCATGCAGGTCTAATTCAAAAACATATCCATTCAGAGAAAGGAATCTTTCTGACTCTGGAGGCTGTGGATCAAGTCTGTAACACGCTAGCTGGCACTAAATTAAGACTGATGTTTCTTATCATAATTAACCATCATGCAGAAAGAGACACAAAAATATATTAAATTTACAAAATAATATGAAAAATTCAGGTTTGTCAGTAAGAACTAATGACACTTTTGAACAAGTATCAATAGGACTAAATCTTACATGGTACTGCAGATGTCAACCCAGACCTGCAAGATCTGACTGATTCCAAGGCACTTTAGAAGAACTGCACAGTGCAGAGCAGCACATCACCCTCCTTCTCAGACCAGCAACCCTTCAAGTATTTTGCAAAATACTTTCAGATTCAGCACTTAAAACCCAGCCTAAATCACATTAATTATTTCAGTTCTGCTAGCTGAAAAAAACCAACCCTTTCCTCTATGAACCATTTTCCTCTTAGTTAACTTAGAGCTTTTAACTCATTGGAACACAGGGGACTTTTCCTATAGATGAAATAGGACACAGCCTGTTCCGTAAATTGCTACCAGGTGCACGTTACTAACCTGGGGAAATGTTCACAATTAGTCTGCCTTGGTTGACTTCACACGGAAAACAACAGAAAAGTTCAGTATAAATTAACAAGAGCTGACTTGACACAGGGGCCAATTCTGCCACCTTCATTCCACTTGAGAAGAAACCCAAGCTGCAACTAAACTAATTAAAATCAGGGAATTAGCCACTAATGCTATGAGATGGAACCGGACTAACAGCTTTTCATGTCACAAAGTGCATCACGTACGATCAGTCTCGTCCTACACAAAGAACATTCCCAGCTGCCTAGGCATGGAAATTCAGTGTTGATGCACGGATACCAAATTATCGTCTTGCTAATGCCCATGGATGAGAGCTATGGATCTCCTGGGCCTCCTGCTCACCCAAATGGGAGCTGCTACTTGCTCTTCCTCTAAAGAACTTTTCTCTGTGTGATTTGGTGAGTGGGAGTCTCAATCTTTTGACCTCCAAACACAAGTAGCATTATGAGCAGAAAAAGACACATCCTTATTTTCAGCTGCCACACCCAACTCAAGAAGACACCTCCTTTCCTCTACTCCTCTGATACTGCATCATACCCCTTTCCCAGATAAAACATTTGGAAATAATTAACAAAGAAGACCTTTAATAAGGTCTGGTTTGTCTAATGACAATAAACAACGGGTAGCTCTGGAATTATAGGCAGAACTATGTTCTGAGAATTAACATGCAACACATAAAGACAAATAACTGAATACATATGGGATCAGGACCCTAAAGTGTGGCTGAAACACGAACTATTACATTTATATTCTTTCTGGTTTGACTATCAACACTGAGTTCACTCAGCAGCAACCCCCACCAGGATTTCACTGCTCAATATATTTTTATCGCTATGCAGCTTGAGCAATATTTTTGATCAATTCCTACAATCAACATCTGAATGCAGTGGGCCATTATTTTTCTGCTGAAAAAACGACTTCTTTAAACCTTGTTAATCAATATGCCCAGTTTAAGTTACTGCACGACTTACACAGCCAGCTGTGCAAATAGCAGGAGCTGGAAAGCAACTTCCAGAGCCACTTGCTTGGTATTGCCACTGATGCGTAACTCCTCATCAGGAGCAAATTCAGGTTAATTGCAGCAGGGTGAATTATTAGGTGCCCTCTGGTAGCTGATGCCTCCTTTCATTAGCCTGGGGACTCCAAACCCCTGGTCCTTCCTGAGATCCTTTGCTGATAACACCTCCCCATGCAGAGCAGTGGCAGTTAAATTGTTTACTCCTGCTTGAGACGGTGGAAAATTACTGACGTGCCTTCTCAGGGTCACCTCGCTTGCTGGGAAAGTTTTGATAATTAGAGACAAGACTGTTTGCCCTTCTCCATTCTCCTGCAGATGAGTTGTGTTAAAATGACCGTGTCTCCTTTTCCCCAGTGCAGCAGCACCCCAGCGCTGCACATGGAGTGCTCCCTGCTACAGCCAGGACCTGCAAAAGGTGGGACACTGGCCTCGAGAAGGGGAGGTAACTAATGAGGGCATCGTAATGGGGCACCTGGACGTCTCCATTAATGAGTCCTAAAAACTGCAGGTCTACAACTGGAGTCGTTCTCTTACTGTTAGTGTTTCTGTAATGCTGATTACTGCAGCAGCTGGGCTTTTAGTTATCTACAAATGAGAACAAAATCAAACCAGGGGGGAAAAAAATGTCACACTGCTGCAAGTTGCCCTGTCAATCAGCTGATTTCAAGCACAGAAAACACCAAAGCTGGGGCTGTTGAGGCAGGAAAAATGCTCCTGAATGAAAGGATGGTTGTTCCATGAAGGTGGAAAAAAAGAAAAGCACCTGGATGAGATGCCAAGTCTCCTGAGGGCAGGAAGCAGGAAGGCTGGATGTGCTAACACACTGTGGCTACAAGACAAGGGAACATGGTAAGGGAAGATGGACAAAGGGAAAAAGCAGGAAGTCGTAGAGTGATTCACGCCAGGACCTGAGGGAGGATGAAGCCCTGCACTTCAGAGAGAAGCATGAATGACCTAGATGGGAGATGATGGTTCTTAACCTGTTTTGATGTCCCTACCTGACTGTCTTTTCTAAGATATTCCACATTTAAAGATATATCAAACCATCCATCTGCAGGTGAGCATGGTCGAAAAAAAAAAGAACACTCCTTCTCCCTTCTCTCTTTCTTTAAGCAAGGCAAATAACACACTACTGTATTAAATCACACTACACTATTATTCCCTCCGCAAGGAGCAGAGGCTGCAGACAGCATGTCCTGTTCATTCCTGCTCTCGTAGAGGAAATTAATGAGGACAAGTTTCCAAAGGATACTTATCACATTTCCTCTAGGTTTCCACTCTAGGTCACTGCTGGGGGATGGAGAAGATGGACAGACTGGCAGCACAATCCTGAGAGATGACTTTCCCTGGGAAAACAGGGAAAGTGGAAACAGATGCTTGGAGCATTCAAAGCAGGTACTGAGGTTTTCCCATCAGTCAGTTTTTTTAAACCTGGTCTCGCCCTTAGGCAGATTCACGTTCCTTGTGCTTGAACTTCTCAAGGCAGAACAGATCAATAAAAATTATGTTTTTCACTGTCTGATCTGCAGTTGCTGTTTCAGGTGCCACAGTTGCCACTAGAAATGTCTTTGCAACTACATCTGGGAGAGATTTTCTTCCACAAGTGAATTTTTAGGACACAATATCCCATAATTACTCAGTTCACTATTTTGCTAAATAATCTATCAGAGCATGAAAAAACTCTTCAGTGTGTTCTAGGACTAGAGAAAGAAGTTCATCTTGCTTTAAGTTACATTTACACATTCTGCCAATCCCTGTAGTACATGGTGAACATAGCTCTGAGTCATGGAAGAATGAAAGGTACTTTTGGTAATTAAAGGTAATTCACTTTAACCAGATAAGGTTAAAAGTCTCTCTGGTCAAATGAGGGATTAACATAGATACAGATTTAATATAACTACAGAGTAGAAACAAAAAGTTCTTACTGTCACGTCATTCTAAACACAAAATATTCATTAATAAATGCAATCAAGTTTTGCATGTAATCCATTTAATGATAGCTCTCAGTTCAGTAAATTACATATTTACTGTTTTCATTGTAAAAACCGTTTATTTGTTTAAATACTGCTACTTCCTCTTAAGCCTTTTGTTCATTAAATAACTGTAAGCAAATATAAGATACCATCACTGAGATTAATTATAAAAATGAAATGTTCCAGTGAACTGGAATACAAGGAATAATTTCCTATGGAAATTGTTGATTTAGGAGTTTTTAGCATAATTACTTCACATCTGAATAAGGAAACAGATTCATTCTTACATTAAATCTCTCTTTTTCAAAACCTTAGTGTATACTAGAATACAGTAAGGTGCAGCAGGTATTTCCAAAGAGCATGGAAGTGCATTTTCCTGAGCTCATACTCCAGCTGGAAGAATCCAAGGATGCCCTGGGGGAGCTGTTCTCATGCAGCCCCATCCCACACTTCCCACTCCCACCCCAGTCCCAGGCACGCACACACGTTTTAGGGAAACACGTCAGGAGCCCTCTGGAGCCACCCTTAGAAGAAAGAAGGAGCACAGAGCTTCAGTGGGGTCTGACAGGTCCCCCAGGACCAGGAACCCACTGGATTTGCCCTCAGGGAGTGACAGCTCCATCTTAAGAGAAGGCAAATATTCAACAGGAGGTGAGTCCTACAATAAATGGGTTTATTTTAAACAGGCAAGACAGGCACTGGATAGTTTTTCTGCAGAGCCACCAGTTTTTCCTCCACATGGTTCTGCCTCTGAGGAGGATTCCTGCCTCCACACTGGTGCTGACCACTCAGTCCCACCATGTTCCACACCTTTCCAATCCCATACAAGCTAACGAGGGTCTGCACTGGGCTCCTTCCCACCTGCTGCTGGCAAACCAGACAGCACAGTGAGGTGACAGGTGATTACCCTGGAGCTCCCCCATTACTCAGACTTGTCATGACTATGGTTTGATACACGGTGTAACCCCATCCCTTTGCAAAGTCAGATCAGACTCTTTATTTTCTGCAAAGCCAGCTCACTACAAGCAAAAATTTTGCTTCCTTGCAGAGACTCTTTGCAGGTGTTACTCTGGGCTAGAACACAGATAAATGAAAACCCCAGTGCGAAGGTTAATGTGGAAATCCTCCTGAGGGAGTAACATAAAACAGTGTGCATCTCCTCCAGCAGGCCGTTTAAAAGATGTCAGGCACAGAGATGCCATCCTCTTCTGCTCAGAGACACTGGAGCTGTGACCAGTGAGCCATACTGGGCAGAAACAGCACTCCCAATGGCACAAAAGATGAAGGATTTGCTTCTGGAGAAGGATCTCTGGAGACACAGTATCTCCATCTTATGACAACTCCTAGCCTCCCGTAGTCCCAGCTGATGATAGGCGAGACTACTTAATATTCAAACCTCAGCAAAAGGAAAATACACACAAACCACGAGCATTTCAGCAGAGATCACAGTACCTAAAATAGCCACCACCTCGTCGTCCTGGATGACTTCCAAGGATCCTGAGACCACAAAGCAAAGAGCATCAACGCTTTCCCCAGCGTGGTAGATGAGGTCCCCTGGGGCACAATGGATGGTCTGGAACTCCACGGCCAGGGCTCGCAGGCAGCCGTCGCTGGCCAGCCTGAAGGCAGGGTGCTCGTTGAAAACTTTCCGGTTCAGGTGCACGCAGATGTCTGCTCTCATGTCCTTGGGGCAGATCGAGAGGACCTGGATGAAAGAAAAGATGGAAAAACAATCAGCTGGGGATGTGACACCAGGACACCGCTGCATGAAATAACCGGATGGATGGGTCTGAAAATGTGCCTTGGGGGGGATCTTGAAATCCATCCATCCCTCCACGTGTTTCATAAAGCTTCTGGTGGGAATTTTATCCTGATTTGGGGTAGTCTTTTCCTACTCATCTACTGCTTTCACTTCACCTGAAAGTGTGATGTGGAAGACAGGACTGTTCTGTTACACTGTGCTCACTCCTAACAGTTTCCACACTCATTTTCCAGAACTGCAGGTGAAAATGCTCTGTCCTGTGTGTGGGCATCCCTCCAGACCTGGTGCCCAGACTGTCTGCCTGCTGCTATGCTCAATCCCTGCAGGAGCACACATCGGACACACAGAGCTGAAGGAGCTCAAGGACATGCAAAGACACATCATCCACAACAGAAAAGCACCACATTTTGTTCATCCTCAGAAAACCCAGCTTTCAGAAGCCTTGATGTAGGTGACCACTTACCAACACGTGTCCAAACACACCCAGGGCTCAGTTTCAGTGAGACAAATAAGGAATTACCTGCCCAGGAGGGCTTACAGGCTGGAAAATCCAAAGAGATTGGAGGAAGAGGAAAGTATAATGAAACCTCATGAAATGCAAAGGTGAGTAACTGTCCTGTGAACATGAAGACATCTTCACTGTAGATCAATTAAGTAAGACTTTCAACTAGTTTCTTACCTTAAATAGCTTTCCCTATTGAAACAGTAACACAAATACACCTGAAGAAAGAAAATGAAAACCTGTGGGTCTTGTTGGGTTTGCAATCTGGGTGTTTAATATTTGCACGCCCTCCTAAACACACTAAAATCCTTATAGCCCCAAAATGCACAGTAGCTAATTGCACTGAGAAACATATAAAACCTTGTAATGTTTTTCTAGGACAAACGATAGAAAAGAGCACAAGACTAAGAGCACTCTGGAAGTCTCATATCAAGAAGACTGCAGATCAATAGTACTGATTAATTTCTCATCGTATGGAATTAATCTGGCAGCTTGCTCTGCAGACAGTGCAGGAGACAGGGACACCGGGTCAATGAGTTGACTATCATGGAATAATAGCAGAGGGAGACTCTGGTAACCCTGACTAAGCTTTGAGGCAAATGGTCATGTTAATGAACTCGAGCCACGATTTTAATTTCTGTTTAATGCAGGAGAGGTATAAAACAAATTACTGTAAAGCATTACTAAAGCTCCTGAAGTATAGAATGTGAAAAGAATAAATAACTCCTATTTTAATAATAATACTTAGTCCTTTTCTTATTTAAATTGATCAAAGTTCCTTTGGGATCAAAGACATAATGAATGCAGAAAGGTGAAGTAGAAGTTATTCTCCCATTCTCTGTACTGTGACAGTCTGAGGTGAGAAGGGGCTACTGCAACCTCTTCCACTACAAATGTCCACATCAATCCCAGAATACCTGGTAAAATTATAGCCTAGAAGGCCTTGACTTAATGTTTTCAAATGATACAGGGTATTTGTTCCAATGGACAACTACTCTCTCTTTCAAAACATGTTGTTTCTGATTTTTTTTTAATTTTCAGCCAACAGCCACAGAATCTATCATCTTGTTGAGATAAAAGACCTGCGAGATAAAAGACCTGCAATAATCAGAAATCTCGTCCACATGTAGGTGTTCATAGAATATGACCAGGTCACCTCTCAATCTTGAAAAAACAAGAGAGATAGATGATGCATTTTCTGCCTAACACTATGAAGCCTAGGCTCTTTTGGAAACTTCCCCCTGCATGAGGTTTTCTCACTCACAACCAACTTCCCAGTGCTACCAGATAATTAGTTATTACTTTAGTTAACGCAAAGTAAGTTAATTTGGGTTAATGATATTTTTCTGTAACAAAATGTTGTACAGAACACATTAAAATCCCCTGCGTAAGTATGTTTTATCATAAAAATTAGTAATAAACACATTTGACAAGACATATTCTCTATAAGCCATCATTTGCATTAAAAATAGTATCTTGTCTGAGTCACTGTAGACCATATTCTGTATCAGATTTCCATAATTTAGTAGGGGCAAATGTCAATTTTACAAACTTCTATTTACCTGAGTCATTCCATTTACCATTAGAAATATGGGCACACCTTAGTTTCTCAGTAAAAAACAAAGATTACTTTTGACAGTGATTGTTTCACCTCGGCCTCACTTCTGGATCAAACAGAACGTTTGTCTTTATTACAATAAAACAGAAACATGCCATCTTTCTTCATCTCAGTAGTAACTTAATGAAAAATTCTGCTTTCTTTTCTACCATGATTGATGATTTTTAACATTTTTATCTACTCTTGGGCCTGAATTATGGTTATAAGTTTTTTATGTCCCTTTAATACTTTCAGAAATTTAAGTGCTTTTGACTTAACAAGGCCACGAATTAGGAATTCTTGAACACTGCTCTTAAGAAAAATGTCTGTGTTCATACATGACTGATTACCAAACTTTAGCTTTTGAGCCTCCAAACTGCAGGAAAAATTGGTTAAACTGTTGCAGAGGTTGTTCCTGTAAAATTCTGAGATGGTCTAGGACCCTTTGTTTGTTTGGAATGTAAAATAATTGTGTCCATCAAGAATAAAAGCACTTGGATGCAAAGCAGCATACTATTTCCGCACAAATACAGGCTTAAATACAGAGTATTAAAAGTGAGCACTCAAAGAATTACTCTTTTTATAGACACAAGCAGCATATCTATCATTAAAGACTGTAATGTGAAGAGACAGAAAAAAAATCCATTGCACAGAAAAAAGCCAGTCTTAGAAAGCATAATTCAGGAATTTTCTGATGTCATGATAAAGTGATTCTCCTAATGACAAATCATTGTACAGAGATATATGGAGATATCAACCAGTTCAGCAATAAATGAGTAATGATCCAAGAGTCAGCCAGGAACAAATACGCTTAATTTGAGTTTTCTTGCCTGCTACATAGGCATTGAGAATGGAGAATGAAACAGATGACAAGTAAAACAAATATTTAATATTAGAAGATTTGGCAAGGCATTGTTGACTGCTAAAGATAAATGTAGATGTAGGTAGGGAAAAAAGAGAGCAAAGACAGACAATTGCAACATTCAGCTGCGTGTTTACTGCGTGCTCTTCAAATGAGCACTTCAAATTCCGATGAATATTCGCCTGAAAATGACCCCTTACTGATAATACCAGACTTTGGACATTCTTATTGTGAATTGCTCTCAGAGATTTCAGCTTTTTAAGGCAGCGTGCAATTAAAAAGATACAAACTGGCAGCACCATGGCTGTCCCTGAGTCCATATTGTGTAGAAATGCACACATATGGGTGTAAAAAAAGAAATTCAGGTTAAGGGAGAGGACATCCTGCAATGCTCAGTCAACCTTTTCAAGGTGAAGGAAATGCCTCCAACACATCCTGGTCACAGAAGCAAAGCTCAGCTGGGACACTGGTTCTACCCCTGTGTGTTCTTTCGGCGGCGCAGCAAAAACCACCAAGACAAATTTCTTAAGAGGAGATTTCCTTGGGGATTCCACGGCCTTTCGCAGTGAAACCTGCAGTTTGTAAGGCAGGAAGGATATTCAGGCTGCTGATGGCAATGCTTTGCCAAGTGAGGGGTTTGGAGCCCTTGGAGGGGGCAGCCTGCCGGGACCAGGTGCTTGTGCTGCTACAGAATTTGCTCTGTGATAAATCTGCAGCCACAGACTTTGCAGCCAGCTCTCCCCTATGCATCCAGGCAGCATGAAAGAACAGAACCTGCTACGTATCACTGAAAAATCAGACGAGAAAGCTGAATTCTACCCAGAGGAGAATCTCTGCTGGCCATACAAACTCTGATTTCACGAGGAAAAAAGCAAGGCTCTCTGAACAGCACACAGGTATCCACAAAGACCTGAGCTACTGCAAAGCTGAGGAGGGAGAAAGTAAAGCACAGAACAACATTTATCACTGTCCCTCTCTGCACAAAAAACTAAACCTCCTCTAAGTCAGCGTAAAGCAATTGCTGAGCTCTGCCATCACCAGCTGGCACCCAGCTGATACAGAGCCCAACACAACAACACTCAAAGACTCAACACCACCATCGTCTCTAGATCATCTCATATGGAAAATGCTGATGGTGAGTGAAGAGTTTGTGGTTGCTGCTGGAGACTGGGAAAGGCAGGAACCAGCTCTGGAAGACCCACAGGGGACTGGCACAAAATGTCTCAGAGTCTTTTCACCTCGAGATCTGTAGGAGTGGGGAATTAAACCCCCCAGAAGGTTCCATCTGATTTTTTAACTCTCTCATGTGTTTCCTCAGTATGTGCAGACAGTTCAAGATAAGCCTCCTGAACAGCTCAAAGAGCTCTATGGGGAGCAGAGATTATAAAAAATTCAAACAAAAACAAATGAATCAAAACAAAAACTGCACAGATTAAGAGCATGTCCAAACAATATCTTTTAGAATGCGCTTACAGGTTTAAGTATTTGTTAAAAAATCGTCCCCAGTTGGAAAACGCTGCAGGATGGCTTAGCAGGTATTACAGAATCTGTTAGGACTTGTCAACAAAAAGGGCAGAGGCCACTGAATCATGAACATCAGCTATCAATCCTCTTTCAGCACACAGGATCCCCACCTTTTGGGGATTGTAGGTAGGGAACATATTGACTGATAACCAAGCCAAGAGCTTTGACATTCTGTGGTGTAATAACAAGGATCCTTTCCTACGTGAATGACTGTAACAAATATCAGAGATACTAAAAATGCCAGCTTTGAAAATAAAGAAAATAAACTCCTCCAACCTCAAACCCATTTGAGGCCACAGACAGCTCTTTTTATTTTGTGGAGAAAGGCCACTCTGGGTTTTCAGACATATTCAGCAGTCAGAATCAAGGTCAATTCTTTCCAAAAAACCCACAATACTCACTAGGCACCTGATGAAATTACTCAGATTTTTAGAAAGATTTGGCTCATTTGAGTGTGGAACTCCTTTTCAGGCCTGGCTGAAAGTGTTACAATCGGCACTGGATGCAGGCCAAAGAGACAAAGGTAAGAAAACCGCTGATTGGCAAATCACAGCATTTTTCTGTAATAATCAGGTAATTTTGTAAGCATCTCAAAGATGATGCATGAAGCTGAGCAGTAATTAACCCTGCATGCATTAGGGTAGTCTTTAATACATCACTGAGTATCTTGGCACTAAGAACTGAATGTCAGCAGCAATGGTGTGCTCTGTTTTAGTTGCAGTAAGATCCAAGATCACTTGGATTTAAATGCTCAGAAATCGAGATCTGAAAATCACATCTATGTTGAGTTTGGCTTGTTTTCATATTAATAATGTATGAGCTGAACCAGAGATTAAAATGGAAAGATTTAGTGGTACAGTAACAAAATTAATTTGTTTTTTTAACCGAGTAACCTGATAGAGACATTAAAAAAATCCCTAGAAATTGGCTGTAGAGTCCATTAAATTCAGTTTTGTCAACACAGAGAGAATCTGGTGAAGGGTTTAAAAATCAGGGCAAGATGAGAGGCAGCACCATGTCGCTTAAGGAATCAAGTGGTTCACCAGCATAGGGGCCAGTGGTTTGTCTAATGCACTGAGAAGTGGCACACTAATAACATCCATGGATGACCCCAAGTAGTAGATCCCAGGCTGCCTAAGGATTGCATATTTAAAGGTTTTATTGTTTTCAGTTTTGCTGTAATATCTATACCAAGCAAAATTATTGCACAGCCTTCTAATGGGGCAAAGGATGGCACACTACAGGGAAATCTATTAAAAACCACCTTTTTAGATAAAAGAAGAAAAAGAAACATCAGAAAGAACGTGTCGTACATCAGAGAATTTCTCAAGTCACAACAGTTTCTGGCACTAAGGTCACCCTTGGAAGAATGGAACTCATCAGAGCACTATTTTATTTTGTGCTTCTTCTGGAGGTGGCTTTATTTTCTCACATGCACCATTCTGTAAAGACACTCAAGGAAATGAAGGATGAAAACAGATGTGGAGAAGACCTTCCCTGTGAAGTGGTCTGGAACTGACAGCCCCTTTATCTGCTCCATCCCCTTGGTGGCAGTGCTCAGGAAATTGCCCAGCCCATCCACTCAGGGACTTATTCCCCCAGGAATTAAGCTCGTGAGCCGCTCCACAGCTGTGGTATCTCCTCAAGCATGACAAGTTCGCCGTTTATTCTGTATCAATCCCAAGATATTACATTCAAGAGGCAGAGATAACTGTGGATAATCTTTCCTGGCCCTGCAGAGTGCACACAGGAGGCAAGCAATCCATAAAGGGGAAACAGAAAGCCCCACTGGTGCACAGGCCCTGCTCATGGACCCGTGGGAAGGACAGTGAGACCTCGAATGTCTGTCCTGCATCCCGCTCTCCAGAGACCCCTGGATTCCAACTGTACCTGTTCCTAGCTCAGCTCTGTGAGATGAGGGACGACTCCTTGTTCACCTCGTCCCGATCTGCAAGGAACGACCAACAACCTCTACAGCCTCTACAACGAAACAAAAACACTTGTCCAAACGATTTTTACCTGCCCTTTCCAGCAGGGAATTGTGTGCAGCTGTCACAGCTAATTTTGCAGAAGTTCTCTTTGGCCACGAAGCTTGGCAGCCTTCTACTCCTGGTCATCCACAAGGAAATCCAGCCAGCACTTATGGACACCTCGATGTGATGGGACATGGCAGGAATGGCAGCCTGATTCCTCTTTGTTGTCTCAGGGTATCACTAATTATTTCTACAGCTCATGAAGCTCTTATTAGCAGTAAACATGAATAAGCTGCACTGTCCTCACGTAGATTAACGTTTAATGAAGTTACAGCCTGTGTCTATTTACCATAAACCCATCTCCTTTATGAAAGCTTAGTGGGCCAGCAGTGAATAATTCTAACACTGTGTTATGTTCCTGTGATTTCCATTTCAGTCAGTGCAATGTGGAATTGGCTTTCATGATCCCAATTGCCATGGATGTTCAGGTTGAAACTAAATAAAATGCCTTTTTTCTCGTTCAACCTATGGCTTTTTTGAAGGAAACTACTGTTAAAACATGATAGACATTCATTTAATTGCTTTCTGAGCAAATTGTAAGCCATACAACAGCACAGAGGTCAAGATGAGAAAATCTTTGGGTTTTACAGACATTTCAGAGTGTTATCATTAGATAAGACCTTGAGACATCTGCATGTTAGTTAATGGTTGTTCTGCTTTCCTGGATAATGACCTATTTCTTACAGAAGAGCTAATATCTATAAATTTCTCATTTGCTGCTTGGATATTTTAATAAAAAACGAAGAGATTTGAATTCTGTGTGTTTCATATATCAAATTATTACTGCAAAGATTTTTTAAATCTACTTAAAAATGGTAATATACACAGAAAGTACTGCCTCTTTTTTACCTCTCACAAAAAACCCCCCAGGTTCTGATGGATGAGAGATACTGTTTAATGTATAAAGGCTTTTCGGTTTTGTCATGTTTTTAACCCTGCTTGTTATTACATGAGTAACCCCGAAACCTCTATCACTAAACATAAAAAAAAAATAAAAAAAATAAATCCCATCTTGTTTGAGCCACTGTTACACCAGGAGATAAGTGTCCATGTATTACATATCTCATCCCAGCTGTCAGAGGAGGGCTCTCATGTTTAAGTGATTTAAGATTATGGATCAGAGGCCACTTGCTTCCCCTTAGGTAATAATAATAAATATGCTAATGCTTTTAGTGTCATTGTTAATTCCTTGTTTGTGAGCACTCAGAGACAGGCTGAAGCAACGTGGTCTGAAGACGGGATTTGAAGATGAGCTATTCCCAAGGAGATCACGGAAGCCAAAATTCTGAGCTTAAAATCTCACTTCAGTGTGGGACACCAAGTTCTCTTCCACGTACAAGGAAAACACACTGAGGCTTTAAACTGTGTTTAGGACATCTTGCTACACAGGCAGAAAGGACTAGATCTTCACTTAACTTCCTCCACTCTAACTTCCACTTTGCCTTCAGTTCTCATGTAAGGACTCATCCTTATCAGTTTTAGCCAAGATCTTTGTTGGTACCACACACTGAATGTGTCATTCAGGGATAAATATTTGAGGCAACAAATCAACACATGTGAAGTGGTGGTAATTTCAATCAAGTTTTTAACTTACATTTTGATTTCAAGCATATTAATTTAAAATCTTTAGTTATCAAAGAAACACACGTTTACTGTTGCTCCATCAATTCTAAGATCATTCAATACCATAGAAACCTACTGTAACACTCGTATAAAAAACTCATCCTTCCTTCTTGTTCTTTAAATTTGGGTTTCAGAACAAACCCATTTCAACATGCTGAGTGACTGAATGAAATCTATTACAAAGTTGGGGCAAATGATGTTGCAAAACACATTCCAATGTGACAGTGGAGATATATTTGGAGCAATTTAGGATGTAATAGCGTATATTAGGTTGAAAAACATCCCTGGATGATGGAAACTGTCTGATCTGTCTGACGGAAAATGAAAACCTGAAATTCCTCAATAATTATCCTGTGTCATCAGTACACGTGTTTTGCAGGATAATAAGAAGCTTAATGAAAAGTTCATAAAAATTAAGGAAAATGGGAAATGGTGATGCAAATATATCCTCACAACAGATGGCTCAGAATGCCATTACTGGAGGTTTGAAAACAAAACTGGTAGAAACCTCTAAGGTCAGGTCCAGGCTGTCAGACAAAGCAGTGCAGAGAAGCAGTCCAAGACCTGGAACAATAATCCCCTCATCCAAACTGGAGAACTGCCTCAGCTGCAGGTGCAGTGCATCCCTTTAGCCCCTCTGTACCCACAATAATAAATCTGAGCTGACATTGGGTACCTTGGGGGTCCCTATGCTCCCATCCTCTGGCTGCTCTAGGTTTGGTGCAGATGGATGCAATTTAAGTGCAGAGGGTCTTATGGCAAAGCTTGAAGGGTTAATGAAAGACCTGAGGCAAGAGGAACCATCCACCCTAGATGACCAGTCTCTAGGACTGTACCACTGTTCCTATGGTTTTTCAGCTGGAATTTACAACTTTTTCTCATTTGTTTGGGTGAAGTACATCACAACACCTTCCTGAGTGGAGATAAATGTAAGAAGACTCTGGCTGTGACACAGCTTTCCAAGCTTATGCTAAAGACAAGGTTTTTGCAGCAGAAAGCAAACTGCCTGATCCTTGCCCTCGTACAGACCCTGGGATGCTCTGTGCAGGCACCACAGGCCACTGGAGCTGTTGTTTTTGCAGACTTGCAGGCTATAAGGGACACAAAACACCAAAATACCCAACCCGGCGCTCAAGTTCTTACATTTCTCGTCTCTGTTCTTCTAAAACACGGGCTTTTCTGGGAAGCTTGATTAGCTGCAACTACTGATGTCCAGATGCAGAGGTGCCTGAAATCCTTCCACTGTTTTAGATTGGGTTTGGATCCAGGCCAATGTTTAGGCAAGTCTTCACCAAGGGAAAATTGTTAAAAACCTAAGTCACAGATTTTACAGGTAAATTAATTATCTAGCTAAGCAGCCACTCCATCTTACAGACCAGAGAACAATGCTTGCCATGAGTCGGAGATTATGGCTCTAACTGCATTTTTATAATCTATAAAACCGGACATGCGGAAACTATGGTAGGAAATTTCAGTAATTAAAGCATAGGTTCTCCTAATTAACTGCAAAGCATCATTAAAATCTAATGAAACTGTAGTGGAGTAACACAGAACTCTGGCTTAACTGCAAGGAGATAAATGCAAATGAAAGTTGAATTTTCATGTAGTTTGAAGTTTATACAATAGGACTGAATGCATTTAGTAGTTTAGAATTTAAAAGCTCACTTTTAACACGTGTTAATCAGAATTAGGAAGTTAGGGTGTTAGCGTATAAGACGTTAACATATTAAAGAATGTGGCATACTGAAGCACAAGAATCAAAGAAATAAAAATTTTTGCTACTTAAAGTAGTTGTATTTGTGGCGGTAAACCGAATTTCACAGCAGATGATAAACAAGAGAACTGCTGTTGCATCAGCATGATGTAAGACTAAATTTTTTGGTGCAGAGACTTCATCCTGGCATACCTGAATAATCTGCACCACTCTCCTATATTGCACCAAAGATTCAACTGAAGAAAGAACTTTAAAACATTTCAAGATATTAATCTGTCATGGCTCTTCCTTACCCTCCTTTGGACCCTTGGCCTTTAAATTCTTAGGAGGAAAATCATGGATACTGAAGCTTGAATGCCTAATTTAAGCTGATGTGTACCAGGTCCACAGGAGCCACAGGAGCACCGCTGATCCTCACTGAACAAAAATCTGTACCTAAAACTGTTTTATCTTGCCTTACACTCAAGGCATTGCATGTGGAACCCTTCCCTCTTCTGACTTCAGCTCTCTGAAACAGCCAAGGCTGGACAGACTCACTGCACATCCAATGCAGAAAGAGAGGTCTTGAGGACAAGTCCTGAGGTCAGTCCTGGCACACAATGAATCACTCTCCAAAGATGACTTTCTTTAATCAGCTTTTGAAGAAACCTAAATGACCAGTCCTTTCTGAGGGCTAAAGTCCTGTAGGACTTCCACCCTGGCATGGATGCCAACGGTATCACATTCTTTGTACCTCCCTACCAAAGGCCTGAAGTGCCAGTCCAAAGATTTGAGCTCAGGGAGATCAATCTCTACTGCCATTAAATCCTATACTAATTATGCTGATGGATACGCCGACATCCTGGGCATCAGCAAAAGGTCCAAGCCAATCAAACTCATTTAATTGCAATGCACAGATGCCAATACTTCTCAGGATAATACCAGTGCAGTTTAGACACCAAATTATGTTCTCAGGCTAATTTGAAGACCAATCTCCCATTGATTTCAGTAGTTAAGTACATTAAAATTATTTACTATTTAGACAAACTAAGACTGGAAAGCAGAAAACATTTACCACAATGACAAATAAAGGCATAATTTCAAAGCAGAAAAACAGTCCATTTTTAAAACAACCAGTTTTTGTTCCAAACACAAACATAATAAAGGCGTAGCGTGCAGTTAAGACTTTGTTAGTAAATTATATGCTGCTATACAGTCCACTTTCTAAGAAAGCACACGAAGGACACGAACTCTTGCTATCTAAACTGTTACCTCAGGTACTCATACCTTTTCTGTGTCAATTCCTTTAGACATGGACCAGGTTGAGACAATATAATCCATGACTCTTTCACTAAGGCCTTTTGGGACTTGATATAATTTTAGGAAATCCCTCACATTGTTCAGCATCTCATGGTACCGGTTGGTGTTGGCATACATTTGCTGGAAAATGGTGGTGACGTTTCCAAAAATAGTTGCATAAAGAAGAGCTGAAAAAAAAAATTTGAAAATAAATATGCATGCTCTACTCAATGCTAATCATAATTCAAAGATAATGTCAGAGAATTTTATGTTTGGTTACAAATTACTGCAAATATGTAGATGTAAACTAAGAATTTCTATTTATGCACACCTTCTCACACACATACATGTACAGAATTGTTTCCTGAATTTACCCATACAGCTCATACAGCCCCCCCATGTGCATTCATTTACAAAAGCAGTCATAGAGATCATGTCCATACATGGAGTTATTTAAAAACAGCTGGTGCATTTCCATTCTTTTACCCGACACTAATCCAAACTAATTTTCAAACATAGCCTCATCCTGCCAGTAAACCTTGAAGGCACTGCCCAAAGAATCATCTTGATCTCCTGTAAGATTGGCTCAGCTTCCACGTGCTACGAGCAGAAAACGGCCTCAGTGACAAAGATGAAATTAAATGGAGAAGAAAACAACCTGGGAAACTTGGCAAGGGGATAGGGATACAAACAGGGTCCTGTGTCAATGGCCAGGATGTTCACAGGAAGGACTGAGAGTGGCAGTCACAGTCTAATGTCACAGCGAGCTCCATCACTCATGGCTGTGTGATGTCAGCTCCAGACACCAGCCACGACTGAGTATGAAGAGAGAAAAACTGGACCAGCAAACAACAGAAAGTGCTGAAGGCACATGGCTGGGGCAGGAGGAGGACGTGGCAGACTGGGAAGTACTGCCTCAAACCCACTCCTGGAGTCCTCCTCCGGTTTGATTCTCCCCGTTCCAAACATGCCCAATAACACACAGGCCATACTTGAGAAAGTCACATCCTTTAAGGAAGCCTTTCTGACTGAAAAGTCATCACCCTCAGTGTACCATTACAAATGTGGTGCAGTGAATGCTAATTGATGCAGAGCAGTTAATTTGTAAAGCCTTAATTTGACAAAGCATTTAAGACAAAATTTCAATGCACACCTTTGTTAGTGCTGTCTTGAACAGTGTTCAATTGAAACACATTTTTAAAGTCAAGGAAGTTTTAGGTGCCCTATTGTTTCACAATGTAATTACACTTGCAAACAAGCCCAAAATTATATTCTTACATTAGATATTACAGATTTTGCAGAAAAGAGATTCTGGAATCTCATAACACCAATGCGCTGCACTACTTCTGTTTTTGACATTATCAAATACATAGAAATGTGCCTGTCATTTTTAATAATCTTTGCTCAGAGGTACTTTATAGCAGAATTCAGCTATGCATTTCCATCTTGCTTTAAAAAAAAAAAAAAAACCCAAAACAACTGCGGCCTACAAATGCTAAGAAATAAGCCACTGTGAAATGAAAAAATGCCTTCCATCACTCAGTGCATAATGTCTTCCCCCTACAGAACCCATTTCTACCTCATTCCAGAAATCTCACTTTGTTTCACACTACTTTACTATTGTCCATCACCCCTGCATGAGAGGTGGCATTTTTATAGAAACATGGTGCTCTCTTAAAACCTATCTAATAGAAGAGTTGTACTTCCATTTCACACAGTGCTTTTTGTATGTCCAGGTAGAAATCAGATGTCGAAGTTCATCACAAATACAGGATCATACCAAACAAGGTCACACAATGTCTAGCACAAATGAACACAAGATTTCTGTTCAAGAAAACGCAGCAGAATAATACTCTGTGAGATGTTGCAAGGGCAGGTTTTTTCCTTGCTTTTCTGATTGCTGCATCATATCTGCGAGCTGCAGAAAGATTTTCTATACCTCTGTATCCATTCAGTCATATATCAACACTTAAGAGTACAAGCATACGGATTATTAAAAAGTTCAGATGGATGAATGCCACATGACTTTTTTATTTCTTTAGCGTTCTCTGCTCTTTTGGACTTTTGCAGCAGGACAAACCTGATGAAATATCACTTCTCTTAAGTGCAACATCCCTCATCCTTCTGAACAGTTGCTGATTTATCATGCACTCATCTCATCAGGTATGTGAGGGCACAGTATCTCTGATGTTAGATGCTACTGCAAATCACTACAAATGCATAGAGAAGCCCTAATTGCCCCTAAAATGCTGTCTTTCTGCAGGAGTAGAATTTCTACAACCTGTAACTAGAGCTAGACTGCATCTGCAAATCCAATGCCAACAACCCAACTGGACATGCAGACCTACCCAGAGGACACAGGCTGATTGAAAATGTGCCCTGCAAGACTGGCACAAAGAGATTCAACTCTGTCACCTGCCAGGTTGGAAACTGCTACGAATGCCATGGTGAAAACAGCTTGTCTGAAGCAACTGGCACCCATCACCTCCTCTTGGCAGAGAGGATTTGTAGAAAAATACATGGCCAGAGGACAAATTCTAGTTCTATGTCTCATAATACAGGCTCCTGGAAAAGTTGTACTTAAAAAAAATGTTTCTTCGAGAAATTAAGGGTAGAATAAATCATTGGATCAAGCACACAAAATCCCTGTCAACACCATCCAGCAATACCTCACTAAGCCAGAATCCACCAGGCCGTGGAGTCTGCACAGACAAACTCAGCATTATCTCCCTGATGGAAACCAAAGCCTTCCTTTCGAATTGGAAATGGTAGAAATGGTTGAGTTCCTCCAAATACTGCACTTCTGTCACAGGTTACTGCATGGGGGATCTCTGGCAAAGAGTTAAAGGGAACCTACTTAGACCTTCACAGCTTTGAAGCTGTGCCTTAAAGGCTCTCCTCACTTGTGGTGCTCACCCATGCCCACACCAGTGGCTGCTGAGGCTGGTTAGCAGGTTTTGGGGGGAGAGAAGATTTTTCATCATTTACCTCTCTCAGTAAATCCTCTCCCCATCCCTGTTCTCTACATGATAACTAGAAAAGGAGGTCATTTATAGAAAGCAGATTTTTACTGTTTTGCAGGTCTTGGTATGCAACAGAAGCTCAGATGCACTGACAAGCATCTAATGCTGCTGTCACCTTCAAAGGGTTAAGGCTCTCCATCAATAACCCTTAGTGTACATAATTATCAAGTGAAGATTTCTCAGAGAATCCCATTTTAATGAGCAAATGTTGAAGTGACAAGTGAGAGTCTTACCCCTCACCTTTAAAAAAACTAAGGCAGATGAGCACTACCAAGGGCATTTCACTTTTGCTGTATTTTAATTATTTTTGGCAGGTGGAATTGGCAGAAAAAAACATTTGCAAAGGGCTCTGAAAGAAAATAAAACGCTGTGCCTCTCTTTACAGTAAAAGTATTTAAACAACCTCTAAAGAAATCTCTAAAGGTATTCATACACTTTAGTAGTATTAATTTAGTCTCTCAGTTTACAGTAAACAGGAGAGATGAGGTCAAAGGTGAAATTACCCAATTTCATGAAAGGACTACTTAGGTCAAACTGCATTTATTCACCTTCTCTTTAATGACCTGAATTTCTCCAAATATTTCCTGTTATGTTCCAACAGTCATGCAACACTAACTCAATTGTTCTATGTGTGTAAATCTGGAACAGTCTTCACTAAACTTTATAGAGATAAATTTGATTTAATGATGCAGAAATATTTTTTCTCAGTCCTAAAGGTAAGTGGTCCAACTGTTATTTTAGCTTCTATTTTTACTCTTCAATGTGGCAAATCTTCCCAAAATTACATACAAGAACCAAAGTACTATATATTTTTAAATATAAAATCTGTTACTATATTTATACTTTTATAAAACATTTGTGAATGATTTAGCAATAGTGTTACATAAATGTTTTAGCTTATTTAAAAATAAGGCATTTTCTGAAAAAAAAATGACTCAGAGTTATCTAAATAATCCCAAAGCATTTCAGATCTCTTATTATCCTGACTGTATCCTAAATACATCCAGATAGGAATATCTGCCTTAAGGAACTGAAGGCTTAATTGAGAGATCTGATTTTCCTTATGTCCTGCTCTATGCTAGAGTATTATTAATCCAAGCATATATGATGTTCCTCTAAACTGCAATTGTAAAGAAAATTAGCGAGGAGGTACCAGCCTCCTCTCCCAGGTATCAAGCGACAGGACAAGTGGAAATGGCCTCAAGTTGGGGCAAGGGAGGGTTAGATTGGAAATTAGGAAAAAATTCTTCACTGAAGGAGTGTCCAGCATTGGAACAGGCTGTCCAGGGAAGTGGTGGAGTTACCACCCCTGGAGGGATTTAAAAGACATGGAGGTGTGGCACTTGGGGACGTGGTTTAGTGGTGTCCTTGGCAGTCTTGGGTTAATGGTTGGACTCAAGGACCTTAGAGGTCTTTTCAAACTTAAACGATGCTATGAGGCCATGATCCTGGAAAAATATCGATTTTCATTTTTGCATGTTGAAATGCAAAATTCGACTTCTTCTTCGACTAATTTCTGAAATTAGTTATTCCTGTAAGATTTTTAGATTAGTATTATTAAAGTACTGTCATTCAGGAGAGAGTCGATAAAAACTCTAATACACATTTTTGTATTGGGTTTGCACGGCCTGATTTTGGTACTGAGGGGGTGGCTTCTGTGTACACAGGGGTGGCTTCTGTGAGAAGCTGCTGGAAGCTTCCTCCATGTCCAGCAGTCCCTAAGAACTCCAAGCTGGACGTGCCACTGGCCAAGGCCGGGCCAGTTAGAAATGATGGTAACGCCTCTGTGATAACGTATTTAAGAAGAATAAATAAGTTATTGTGCAGATGTAACTGCAGCCAGAGAAGAGTAGGGTGAGAATATGTGACAGGAACATCCCTGCAGACACCAAGGTCAGTGCAGAAGGAGGGGCAGGAGCTGCTCCAGGTGCCAGAGCTGGGATTCCCCTGCAGTCCCTGGTACAGACCATGGTGATGCAGCTGTGCCCCTGCAGCCCGTGGAGGTCCACGGGGATGCAGAGATCCACCTGCAGCCCCTGGAGGAGACCCACACCAGAGCAGGGGATGTCTGAGAGGAGGCTGTGACTCCGTGGGAAACCTGTGCTGAAGCAGGGTCCTGGCAGGGACCTGCAGACCCACAGAGAGAGGAGCCCAACTGGAGCAGTTGTCCTGGTAGGACTTGTGACCCTATGGGGGACCCACGTGGGAGCAGCCTGTCCTTGAAGGACTGACCCCATGGAAGAGTGACTCACTCTGGAGCAGTCTGGAGAGAAATGTTGCCCATGGGATGATCTCACATCAGAGAAGTTCATGGAGAACTGTGGGAGGGACCCCAGAGTGCAGCAGGGGAAGGACTCCTCTCCCCGAGCAGTGGGAGAAGACACATGTGATGAACTGACCATAACCCCCATTCCCTGCCTCCTTGTGCCGCTGGTGGGGAGGAGGGAGAGCTGGCAAGGAGGAAAAGGTGGGGGGAAGGTGTCTTTAAGGTCTTATACTACCTCTCATTATCCTGCTCTGATTTGGTCAGTAATAAATTCAATTAATATCTCTAATTTGAGTCTTTTTTGCCTGTGATGGTATTTGGTGAGTGATCTCTCCTGGTCCTTATCTCAACTCGTGAACTTTTGTTATACTTTCTCTCCCCTGTCCAGTTGTGAAAGGGAGTGAGAGGTTTTGGTGAGTGTCTGGCATCCAGACAGAGTCAACCCACTACCATTTACTAAACATAAATAGAGAGAAACCTAGTACCCAAATACTTGATTTATGATTTTAAAAGCTGAGCAGTTCTCTGTTATTTCTTTCCACCTCACCTTAACACATCTGCTCAGATTGCAAAACGTTTGCAGGCACAGTTTGGTGCAACACCAGGCAGTGCCCATCTCCTACGTCAAACAGCCTTGCTGAGATGCTGCAGCAGCAAAAAGCTGCCACTTTCTTAACAGAAATAGCTTTCCTCAAATCCACCAACACATTTCAACCAAGTGTACTACTTGGGAGAAAATAATCCTCCTAAGCCCCCTCCCTCATCACTGTTTCATAGCACTTCTTTGATGCCAGCCCCAGCCTCCCACCTCCCCCCTGCAGGGACACTCCTGTCTGCCAGCTGTGCCAGTGGAAGCACCAACACAGCCCCGTGGTTTTACAGCTCTTCAGAAGGCCAACCTTGATTCTGAATCCTTGGCCCCAGAAAATATTTTGCTGTTAAAACACCCTCCCCCATCCCAGCAACGTTTTACATCAGTGTTCAATCAGGAGATGCCAACACCAGAGTACACTAACTTTTAAATTTTTCTCCCAAAATCATCCTAAGTATTAAAAAAAACTTTCCTTCAATTACCCCTGCAGCCAGATCACTGTATTATCCCATGACACATCATCCAATGTATTTATCTTCCCATAAGCCCCGGCAATGCATTGTAACACCCACTTTGTAGAGGAGAAGCTGGTGGGCAAAGGTCTGGATTCAGCAATGAAATTCAGCTCTGAACTCCTCACCAAAACCATCTGACTGCTGGAATCAGGGGGGAGTTGTACACAATTGTGTCTGGCCAAAAGCCCACCATGATTCCCAGTTCCAGCCAGATTCCACCAGCAGCCTGGCCTGTGCACTTCCAGATGTGTGTCCTGGATGGCCTCTGCAGGATGGTGGCATTCCTGCATCCCACACTGCAGTCACAGAAGGTGCACAGCTCCTTCGTGGGTCCAGCTGACATCCACCCCCGTTTTCCCAGCCCAGAAGCTCCCTGATACTACAGTAATGCAAACTCTATATTAAGAGGATGGTGGTAATAAAGGCAGGCCTGTAAAATCCCTGTTAACATAGATATTTTCTTGACAAGAACTAAATGATTATGTAAATTAGATGATTATCAGTAGTAAACTGTAGGAACTCACACTCACTGTTCTTCCCCTTGCAAGGCACACTGCACAGAAGAGAGGGACAGCTGCTTTGGAGGCAGTTGAGCATTTGGCATTCCTTATGCATAAATTCTTATTGAAATTAGGGCTTTCAGCTGCACTTGTACGGTCACTAATTTTTAAATGGTGAACCTGGGAGGGTTTTTTTTCTCATGAGCACACTCAGCTAATGGAAAATACTTACATTAAAGCTCCAATTCCTCACCACCATGCAGATGTGGTGACCTGACTAGGTGCACTTTTGCACAGAGCTGCAAGCCAAGACTGGCTGAAACAGTACTGCAAAACACGGTCTTAAATTAATGCTACCATTGTCCACAGCTATCAGTGGGTTTGGCTTCTTGTCCTGTGGCAGTGATGGACAAGAGCTGAAGCTGGCTAAGGTTTTTCAGCAGCAGAGACAACAAAATTCCTCATTTCATCCCCCTGAGGATGAGGGTCCAAGAGCTCCCAGGTCTGATGCTAAGCAGCTTCAAATCACAGTTTGCACACACATTCCCTGCTCAACATCCCCTTCCACAGCCACCTCAGGTTATTACATTACTTTGTTCCCTCACCTGAGAAACAGTGCTGGCCATCAGAAAGAGAGCCCTGCACAAGCTCAGGCGGCTCCTGTCAGTATTTGGATTGAATTTCCTGCATTTTCTTTCCACTGGAAAGCTTTACAGGTCTTGGGACTGCCAGGGTCTGCTTCTTCCTCATCACATTAGTCAAGGGTGTTAAGCAACATATGGGAAGGCACAGCCTGAAAAATGGTGGCAATTACACCACAACAGGCAGCAGGGCAAACAGCAGTACCCTGTGTTAACATCGCTTCTCTGGAAAAATCCTTTTTTTTGCAGTGAAAAGGCCTTAATTCTGGACACTTTTTCTCTAAGAGCTCTGAAGTAAGAGGCTGATTGGGGCTTCTTTTACACATTTCATATGCAGTGGAAGCTGGGTCTAATGGGTCACAGCTTTTGATGGTGACAGTCTGGGCAGGAATATTTAACTTTCCATTTATCAGAACAGTATGACACAAACACAGATTAGACTTAACTAGTGAAATGAGTGAAACCACTTCTTATAACAATGCTTCATCATTTCTATTTCTTCAGAAACCCATCACCTCTTTCTCTCCAAATGGCACATCTAGCATTTCACACACTGCACGAAATCCTGTGCAAAGGTAAATGTTAATTAAAAAACAATCACTTCCCTAAAGGAATTACAGTGGGTGCAGAAGGAAAGTAGAGAAGCAGAAGTTAAGCAAAGTTCATGAGAATTATGTTCACCATGAATTCCAGCAACTTCCATGCCTCTAGCACACTTTGCTCCATCCTTATTTATCATTTTCTCCACTTTGAATATTATCTCTAACATTGCCTCATTTCCATGCAAATCTCTCCAGTATTTCAGAAAAAGCTGAATTGTGTCTGTCAGACAATCATCCACCTATCACGTAAATCTTTCTTTCCTTTCTCCAACAAAGAAAATACCCCCAGAGTGCTGTCCTTACTCTTGTTACTGCCCAGAACTAAGACCCAGGGATCAAAACCATCCCGTGCCTTCCTCACTGTGTCAAAACTGTCACCAATAACAAGCACAGGACACAAAGGGTTTCCAGCACTACTGAACTGCAGCACAGGAACCAAAGGGATCATCTCCAAAAAAAAGTTCTCTGAGCAAAGTTGGCAGCTGTCAGTGTCCCTGTGTGAAACAACTTTACAGCTCCGTGCTGGATTTGAGCCGCGAGGGTTTCTTCTCTTGTTGTTTTCCCCCTTTAATACTTTCAAAGGAAGTTTTTTTTTAGTGGGACACCAAGTTCTTGTCACATTAAGATGAACTCAGGATAGCAATGTTGCTGGAGGCAGGATGCCAGAACATCATTCGCACACTGAGGAACACCACCTAAATTGCCTGTCTTGTTAAAATATAATGGAAAATTTGTAAACACGCCTTCAAAGTACTGCACTGTATGAAAAGATGCTTCTAGCATGCTCCTAGGCTCCTTTTTTTATGTGTATGCCAGTGCAGAAGTTTGTGCTGTATAAATCTATATGCTGGTGTGGTTTAGATACTCATAAATATACATATATATATATGTGTGTATATACACACAGAACATATAACATCAGTGGGCTCAGAATTTCTGCAGCTGCAAATTTTCCTTTGAGTCTTCTAATTTGCTTGTTCTTTCTAGTTCTTTCAAATCTAATTTTGCTTATTCATTTAATTAAATGTTCGGTTTTATCTCAGCACAAATAACAAGAATGGATGTCGGACAATTAAAGGAATTATTCCAGCTATAAAACACAGGCCATGTACAGCCCTGAGAGATGTGGTAAACACACCTGTTACCATAACAGTGAGTATTTATTCAATATCTGTCTGAAAATATTAATGAGACAGAGAACAAGTAAAGCAATATTGCTTCTATTTAGTAGAACTCAGCCTGAACTCTATGTAAGGATGATTTTTGTGAGTAATCATAGGGTATTTTTAGGAACAAAGTAAAGTACTTAACCCTTAATATTAAAAGCCTCGAATTTGGAGATGATGTTTCCATCCTATTATTTTCAGAGTAATTCTGCTTCATAAAATGACCACAAAACTGCTTCACTGAACTCAACAATAATATTTCTTACTCATCTAAGTGATCTACAGAAGCACTTTCCCTCTAATTCTCCATCCTGCAAATTCAACACTTCTAGACAGAGCTTAGCAAACTTCTGGATCCAAAATTTTCTGTCTGATGCTGACAGATTAGCTCTGACTAAATTTCTCTTCCCTGACATGTTTGCACTAAAACCAGCGGGAAAAAAAGAGTTTCACAAAAAGTTGAAACAATTCACCCCCAGGTTTTATAAAACTAAAATAATTCACAGCAAAACCTTTTTCCTCCAGTCTTTTAAGTATTAGAAACCTGAACAGCGGAAGAAAATCACATTCTGATGATGCAAAAAAAGAGTTTTAACAGCCTAAGAAAAAGTGGAACATTCTTTGTCTTCACAAATATCCTCAATTTATATTGCAGTGGAATATTTCCCACAAAACCAATCCATGAGGTCCTAGCACACTGCTAGCAATAAGGGCCAATCCAAACCCCTTTTTTGCTCTATTTATTAGCACCAGATTTCCATTTTATCAGCACATTTGTGCACATGACTGGTGTGAAGCCTGCTCCCCACTCCCACGCTTGGGCAGAGCCCAGGGCTGGACCTCAGCACCTCTCATCTTTTGCTGGAATAATGCCGGTTTTGTCTAAACAATTTCACACCGACGTTTTCAGACTTTCAAGGTGAATTAGCTTTACTCTGCTTTGATTATGCACTTTGGGAACCTGTCCTTCATGGCAGTATTGATTTAGCTGTGGCAGATGCTGAGCTGTCACCGAGCCTGACAGCTTCTTCAGAGCTTCCTCTGTGGTTGTCTTGTAAAACAGTCAATAGACAAGTGAAACCTAACTGTGAAAACGAGCACGTTTCCCACTTTTATACTCTATGAAATCATGTGTCCTGCTCCACGCTGCGTTCTTCTGGGAGGAGGAAAGAAGTTGGCCTCTCAGTTTGGCACTCAGCATTGTCAATTAACCCTCTGTGTATTCAAAGCACATTCATCCCCCTGCCTGACACGTTGGTGGGACCACCCTTGTCACAGGTCTGTGGCTTGGCAGTCACTCAGAGCTGCCACAAAGCCGCTTCTTACCAGTGGAGAAGGGTCTCTGGGGAAGGTGAATGTGGTTAGGAAAGGGTTTCACCCTACACAATGTTGATTTGAATTCCAGTGTATTTGGGTAGTGTTTATGGCACTTCAGAGAACAACTACAGTCCTACAAAGACTCTCTGTGTTCACCTCTGCAAGTGCCACAAACCACCCTGATGAAGGGCAAAATGGCAGGCAACACCCCAAAAATATTTTTGCATTGTCCATCAGAGGATCACAAAGCCAGACAGTAATAGATATTTATATTTATATGTATATTTATTTTTATTTATTTATAAATTTATATGCAGAACTGGACATCAGCACTCCAAAGGCTACGAAAAAATCTGCTGTCAGATGAAACAAGCTTTCTAAATACTGGATCATTCACCTTACCTCCACTTCCTTCCACCAGTCCGACAGCTCTGCACCATCCCCTTCTGTAGAATACCAAAAATAAAAAACATTCCTGGAAGCATTGCTAGACATTGATGTTGTCCTGGCAGAAGGGGTTTGAGAATATTCAAAAGAACAACAAAAGATTGCACACCCTGTCGAACTAAGACCAAAAAAAAGCCTGGCTTTTCATTTTGGCCTCAGTGCATGTATTGCTGAACTCTCCATGACTATGTGAGGCTGGAAAAGAATCTTTATTTCCTGGCGGCAGCTCCTGGAGCTCTTCTCCTCCCTGTCCAACTCCTTCTGATCAGCACTTGTTTCTATCTGATTACCTCTCTGTTTTCTTGCTCACTATTCCAGGAAGGAGAGGCTGGAATTAGATTTGCTGCATTTCCATTCCTACATTAACACTAATTTCACTGAAGTCAATGAAATTACACTGATGTCTGGAGAGTATCTGAGGAGAATAATTGAGTGTATTTTATCACTTTCCTTCGACTTTTTTGGTGACTGTTTCGTGACATTTTTAAATGTCCCATTTCACTAAAATCCACTTATTCTACTCTTGGATGCTGCAATGACGTTCCTCTATGGGACCATGGAGGTCTTGCTGTAAAGCTCCAGCCACTGCCTGGAAGATGCCCGGGATGGGAACACAGAGATGTGCACAGTGATAAATGTGACACGTAGCACCACTCTAACTGCTCACCAAATCCATCCCCTGACTGCAGCCTCCTCCAGATACTTATGATAAGAGCTCAAGAAAGAGGGTGCACAGTGCATCCCTGCCCTGGGCCACTCCTTTCAGATTTCCACAGACCCAGAGAGCCCAGGGACTGCACCCACACCATGTATTAGCCACCGACCATCTCCACCCAGCATATGTAATACCACTCCACAAATCCATTTCTGGGGTTTTTTCCTCACCAAAACATTGGTTTTTTCGTGCTATTCTGCAAGCCTGGCTGCCCCAGCCTTTACACTGACCACCCATAGCCACCCTTTCTAGAAAGTGAGGAATTGCTCCTCTCCACCTCCTTTGCACCACTCCTGCTTTTTTAAGCCATTGCCCACTCTGTTTTTCCAGTCGTCATTCCATGCCTCATTCGTGTCACCTTTCAGACACCCTTTTTAATCTCACAGCATCTTGTTGCAGAGCAGTGCAGTGTGGTGCAACAACATTACCTGCAATTGCCTGCCCAGGAATCCTATTTGCCTTTTGTTGACTGGTACTGAATATTGCACCGATATTTTCAAGGAACCCTCAGCAGTAAGAGTCAGGTGTCATTCCTCAGGGGTAACTGCTAATTTAGAAAATGTTACTGTGTAGGTATAGCTACCTATTCATTTGCACGCACTGACACTGAATTTCATCAGTCCCTTTTACAACCACTTCTGTGGTGGGATTGCTGGATCAAACCAGAAACCCTAATTTCAGGATTCAGCAGACCTGCAGCACAATGGAGTTTTCTGCTACACTTCTCCCAGGCTGTCTCCGAAGCTGCATTTCGATACAACTAGGAGGTTAAAAATAAAAGTCTGTGCAAAATTAAATTGTTTTAAAATTTTTTCAGGTTTATCCCAGTTTATCACAACTTAGGTCCCAATAATTGGGAAGATTTTATCATCTTTCTACTACAAGCAGGACTATTTCCCAGAGCAAGACAAAGCTGTTCTTGGATGTTATCCAAGAGTGACCAAGCCAACCCTGAAAGCCCAGTGAAAATAAACGAGAGATTTGACAGAGTAAAAATATCAAGATTTGACCCAATAGTTATAACGGTTATGGGGTGGGATATCTCTCAAACATTAACTCTTTAGCAGCAAGAGAAAGCATGAATTTCTAAAAGACATGTTTAACTCCCTAGTCTGGCACCCCCAGTGTGCCATTAACACTGAACATCTTATTGTCTTTATTCACACACCAGTGAGATCAGCCACGAATGCAAGAGGTTAATTTAAGTTGTCTTGATGCCTTTGACATATTAGTTCACATGTTAAGAGCTGAGGGAATGACTGCAGGGTCTCTCCCTCCACTTATTTTGCCATCCTCAGGTGTTTCTCAGCTGTTTCAAGGCACTGGTAGCTGGTCATGTGTGCCAATCATGTCCTTTGTTAGGGACAATGACATCTGAAATTACACACAGAATAGGCATTGCACATGGAATGGGGAGTTTGACAGTAAATTCACGTTTTTTGAGTGCAACTAAACACGTGCAAGTATCACTCATGTTGAGTTGTCCTACCACCAACTACTTCTGTGAGTAAGAAACTGCTGCAAGCCTTGCAGGATAGAGTCTTCAAACCCCATGAAAATTATATTCAACAACATATTTATTAGCACATCTCTACAGGCCTTCCAGCCTGCTTCTCCCCAAGCCTCTGCAGTATGGTACATTAATTTTATACTGAACTATTAATTGCAGTTGACTTTGCAAAGCTCTTTTCTTTACATTTTTTATTCAGTTTCGCAAACCCGATCCCAAAGGAATTCATCTTATTCCCCACAGTTGTTTGATCAAATTGCAAATATTTCCTTTAATCTTTTCAGGCATTCAGATTTATTAACTATGGAGCAGAGCCTCTTCATCTCCTCTACTGATGGTTTGGGAGAAACAATCTTTCCCATATTTCTCATTTTATGCAAGTGCTTAGTCCTGCAAGTACATATTAGTAAGCATAACATTAAAACACGCTTACCTAACCTAAATAAAAACACTTTGAACCAAATTTGCAAGCTAACCTGCTTTAGTTCTTAATGATATTAATCTGAAGTCATTTTTCCCAGAGGTTGTGGTCTATAATTCACTGAGGTCAATAAAAAGTAGCTGCTGATGTTAGTGAGTTTTAGGGTTGGCAATAAACACGTATATTTTCCTTTGAGAAGCTGTATGAGAAATTTCCCAAAGGCAGGAGAAAAGGCCTTTGGGACACAGTTTTAATTTTCTTCATGCCTATTCATAGTTAGAATTAGGAATAATAATAATCATCATCATCATTTCACAGTCACTTCACATTTCTCATTAATATATACATTTTAAAAAGAAAGGTAAATTATTCAATTTTGTTCCATACTTAAACATTTATGATTAAGTTCCATACTTAATCATTTATGTCAATTTTCCCTGTTCTATTTTTTATCAGGAAATTCAGAATGAAATATTTTATAAAATTGAGATGTGCACTCATGGTTTTAAAAATTACTATTCCCCATTTCGTTATTTAGCTGCTTTTATTCTATGAAATAGGATAAACTTTAGCCAAAAAAAACCCCAAAAAACACCAGTCTGAGTCTTAGTCTGAATTTGTAGCTGTAGAAGATCTTCTGAAGTGAAAGTACAAGTCAAATGCCTTATTTTTTTAAACTATATTCTACTTTTCCATCATCCTAGTGAAGTTTTTAAAAAACAAAATACAGTCTCCTTCCATTTTTAAAACCTATTCAGCAGAAAACCAAGAGAAGTATTTTTCTCATTTTTTTGCAGTACTGAAAAAGAAATCTGAAAAGCAGAATAAGAGAATGATCAAGAGAGGACTCTTCAGTTCTCTAGAAAATAACATATTAGTTGGGATGTAAAAAAAACCCTCTCATGTATATCAATTATTTTCCCCAAAATACATAATTTAGAGTAAGAATAAATTTTCAACAAAACTAAGGATTTTCCCAAATACTTCCCATTTTAGCTGAGTAAGTTTCCACCACAAGTTTTTCTCACTATCTCATTAACTCCCTCCATTTCTTCCTCCTCTCCACATCTCCCTTCAGCCTCTGCTGAAGTCTTCCAGAAGTTATACAGCTTATTTTTTATTTTGTTTAGTAGCTTAGCTGCCTCCCACCTGACATGACTCTAAGCTGTTTTTCTTCATTTTACTCAATGTTGTTTGTAATTATTTAACCTAATTGATAGGATGCCTCCTCTAGGTAGAGCTGGTTGCCATGACACTGTAAGAAATTACTCCATATTTCTCCATTCCTGGATCTTCCTGAAGAATTTATGCAGAACATCTCGCCTTCACCAGGCTCCCTACCTTCACACACATCCATAAAAAATAATTAATGGTCCAATCCTTGCAGGCAGATTTCACTGGAATAATAGGGCTAAAATTGGGGGTGTTTTTTTGTGAAGTCTTCTTCTGCTAATACTGACCAGGATTGCACAGCGTGCAATCACAGAGTTGTTTAGTTTGTGGAAGACCTTTAAGATCAGCGAGTCCAACTCTTCACCTACCACTGCCAAGGCCACCACTAAACCATGTCCCCAAGTGCCACATCCACACATATTTTAAATCCTACCAGGGATGGTGACTCCACCACTGCCCTGGGCAGCCTGTGCCAGTGCTTGACAATCCCTTCCATGAAGAAATTGTTCTTAATACCCAATCTAAACCTCTCCTGGCACAATTTGATGCCGTTTCCCCTTGTCCTGTCCCCTGTTCCCTGGGAGCAGAGCCTGACCCCCACCTGGCTGCACCCTCCTGTCAGGGAATTGTAGAGTGAGAAGGTCACCCCTGAGCCTCCTTTTCTCCAGGCTAAACACCCCCAGCTCCCTCAGCTGCTCCTCATCAGATTTGTGCTCCAGACCTTCCCCAGCTCCACTGCCCATCTCTGGACACGCTCCAGCCCCTCCGTGTCCATCTTGTTGTGAGGGGCCCAAAACTGGACACAGGATTTGAGGTGTGGCCTCACCAATGCCCAGTACAGGGGGATGACCACTGCCCTGGTCCTGCTGGCCACACTATTGCTGGTCCAAGCCAGGATGTGAAGGCACACAGGCTGTGCTTGATGTGACAAGCCAAGGGCACCCAGAGGAAGGCAACAAGCAGTGAGGTGGCACAGGCCCAGTACCATCAGCACGAGGCAGCTCATGTGAGTATGACTTAGGAAACAAGCTGGGTCACAGCTGAGTGCTTTTGCAAAGCCCCCCTCCATCATTCACATCAATAAAAAACATGGAGGGAAAAAAAAAAATGCCATTTACAGTACACAGATGCCTGAGAAGATGGAGCCTAACCCTAAAGTTTCAGGCAACCTTAACTGTAATTCCAGCAATGCAGTTTGAGACCGTGCCTTTCAGAACAGACATGAATGGCTGAGATGCTTTTAAAAGCTCTGCAGCTCTGGAGGAGTTTTACAGCTACAGAAAAAGGGCCACATTGAGATGAGTTCCTGCAAAGAGAAAGGGCACAGAAAGGAGCTCCTGATGAAGCTGACATCCTACTTGGAAGAGTCGTCCTTGGTAGAAGCTCCCCAGAATTTTGGCAACCCCAACCCCTCATGCCTGGCCCCACAGTCGCTTTGAATCTCAATCACAAATCTTCTCACAACCTCCTCTACCTCCTGACCCAGACCTTTCCAATCAGGACATTCATTTGAAAACATGAAATGAAGCCAAAGCATGTTAAGTACACACAAAGCAGCATTAACAGCTCAATCTCTCCAATCCGTTTTGGCCCGGCTTTGGACAGTGATCACACTGCTGATATTACAATCCTCTGGGCAATTATGAACAGTTTAGAGGACCACATTTTCATACCTAAGGCAGTCTGAAATGCATAGCAGGGACATAGTGTATTTGTCCTTGTGAATGTTTCTAGCAAAACAGAATATTAACTATATTCATTATTTTTACTTACACACACCACTAGAGCTGTGGTTCTGCTCTTCAAAACTATGCACTCGATACTGTGGAAATTATACAGACTGGGAATAGCCAAGCTTTTCATGGTAAGAAAAAATCCATTTATTTTCATTTATAGATTATTAAGAAACTTGCTGAGCAAAACCTGCTTTTATTGTTGTTGATGATGATTCATTCACATGGCTAGGAAAAAAAAGATAATGAAAACTTAAGTAAAAAGTCAAATAACAAAACTGTATCTGAAGTCCTTGATGCTATCTCCCTTTCACACCTCAGAGGCATAAGGCTGTTAGGAAATTTCATTTTTTTAATAATTATTTGGGGCAGATTCATGCCAGATTCAAGAACTGATTTATTCAGCTAATATATTTATTTTCATTTGTGAAAGACAGTTCCGAGCACTGCAACCAAAGTAACATCAAATTAAAATTCTCAAAAGCTACTATTTACTGATTATAATTACTAAGAGCTTCCCCATCTCCCATCTCATTTACAAAAAATGGATTTATAGTCTATTTCCAGGTTCATCCCCTACAAGCAGTCAGCCAACAGCCAAGTATTTCAAAGAACACAGACTGTGTGGAGGGTGAGAAATGGTCCTTTTGACCCTGCACAGGGCCCACAGATAATGTAAGCAAACCTGTGCCTACCCCACAAATCTCCTACCTCAAGCACACATGGAGTCATTAATTGCACCATAATTTGACAAGCAAAAGAAACTAATGTCACCAAGAGTCAGTGTGAAGCAGACATGGCAAAGCATGTCCCCTCATGGTCTCCTAATTAACAGGTACCATATATATATACATATTTGCCTTTGTCCTCCCCCCAAAAGATATGTAGAGATTGATACGGCTATGACTTTCTGCTTCTCAGGAAGCTTTGATTTTGAGTCCAAACTGGAAAGAAAGAATAATTTTTAGATTTAAAAACCGTAGGCAGGTGGGGGTGATAGGAATTAAAATTAAATCAGTTTTGCACTATTTTATATTCCACTAGGTAACCTGAAACAATAAAAACCTCAAAGCTAAGGATGCTTAATGACAGAATTGATAGATCAGTCTGTCCCATATGGAATTTATCATCAGCCCATAATGAAATGAAGGGGACACAGAGTGCTAACAAGTTTTTAAAAGACGTTTTGGCAAGATCAGTTAAATGCCTCCTTCTTTGACAAATTAGCTTCTTCTGTTGAAATAATATTCTTCCTCAAAGATTTTAACTAGCTTTAATAAACTGCCAATTTGTTTGCTAGTAAGGGATTTCTGCAATGCTCCAATGGTATTTGCATTCAGGGCATTCAGACTCGTAAGGGCCACATGGAATATCCTTGTATTAAAACTCATGAGGACGTTCAGGCCAGTTACCACTGTGGCACAATCCAGTACTAAATTATTACGAGCAATTTGAAAGCAATTGTTCATCCAGTATCTTGATTTTTCTTAATTACTGGAAGAAGAAAACTCTTCTCTTTTCGACCTCATGATCTTCACATAGGCTGAGACGACATCTGGGAAACGCTACTGAACACATTCACCATGACTGATCTTCCACACGGTATTTTTCACTTTCCTTCAGAGAAAAATAAAAAATAGAACTTCTCAGTACCAACCACTAAAAATACATAGCAGAGTCTTTCAGAAGCAAGTCTATTTCTCACTATGTTTCACCTACTTTATTTCAAATAGAAACTGAATCATTAAAACTCCTCTTTGTTAAAATCATGGCAGGGGCAGCACACCTGTCCACAGAGAAGCAGTGGTTTTGTCCTCTGCACGGATCTAAAAGATGACTTAATACTGTACTGTCACTGATGAACTGGAGGCTCTATAGGCTCTGTAGGCTGTTCACCAGCTCTTTGTATCCAGCAGTTGGTCAGAGAAAAAGAACATTACCCAGCACTTTCTTCTCCTAACTAAAAATAATTTTTAACAGGTTCTAAATTTATGGGCTTTTTATTTAAATGACAAAAAGATCTGTATTAGGTGTAATGCCTTCTATTTAGAGAAGAGTGACAATAGACGTTCTGGAGAAAAAAAGTTACATAAAACCGGAATCAGAAGAATCAAACTCCAGTGACTGCAGCAGTCCTCCCCTATGAGCTGACAGAACTGTTCAACAGACCCTTGCTGGGAAAGGAAAGGAAGGGAAGGGAAAAGGGTAAAAGATGAGGAATGAGGACTAAGGTTGGACTGAAAATATTCAATAATTTTTCCCATTGTTGGTAGTAATGGCTTTAGAATCTTTTTACCTTTGTTACATGAACTTTTCACGATCCATTCAAAATCAATACAGAAAAGTTGCCACCTATTTTGAGAACCTAAAAAGTGTCCGTATCCTGACTCTTTGACATTATCTGCGTTGTTGGAGGTGCTGAATTCACCACTCTGACAGCAAACCTCCAGACTGACTCCTTTGCCCCAGGCAACTCCAGAGCCGTATCTGGGAGATGTGTATTGATTTTAGCACCAGCAGAAGTAAAGAGGAAATGAAAGGGAAAAGGCAAAAGAATTTAGGCAGTGCTTTGCTTTGCTAACAAGCACTATTTTTGACTGAGAAAATAAATGACAAACTGAATGATCAAAGATTTTAAGAAGTCAGCTGCACTGGGATGGCAAACACAGGTGCAATCTTCTCCTCTCTGCCCGTGTCCCCAACAACCACCTGACTGTGGTTATTTTAAGCTGCCTGTTTCCAGCTTTTCTTCTCAAGAAACGTACTATAGCTGCTGCTTTTCCCACAAATAGCAGTAAACATGCAGTGAAAGGCATTTGACAAATGAAAGCCTATTACTTATGCAAAAAAGTGTACCTTTTTAAAGACAAAACATTCTCTTCATTTTCTTCCTTCTTCATAAGGAGTATAAAATGGCTATATCATTTTCAGATGTTTTTCAATTGCATGTTAATGTACTCAACCGTTTTTGCAAAAGTTGAAAAAAAGCCTTCAAAAGTAGGAAGCATTTGCACAAAAAAATACCATCTTGATAATTTGATTTTTTTCAAGAAGCAGGCTTTTTTCCCAAGTCTTTTCAAATACCAATTTTGGAAGAAGCATTCCATTTAAAAATTTACTTTTTCTCCTAATGCAATTATGTAATTGTATTAAACGCTCTTAGTCATAGAAATTTTTTTTATAAAAGAAGCCAGGGCAGGGTACTGCAGGCAAAACTGGTCTGTACACACAGCTTCGCTGTGATGCCAGGGTACTTCAGCATAAACATTCAGGACGCAGAATTTCACTTGGATGAGTGCCTTGCAAAGTGAAAACTGAATCATTGTTAGGGTCTTTGGGCAGCATGGAACAGATCCAGAGAAAAAACAGAAGCAGAAAACAAAGTTTAAGAAAATTCTGATGCCTGCATCGCTGTGTTGCGATAAGGACTAACCCTGGAATTACTCAGAATCATCAGCTGCTTCTCTTTTTAATCTAAATATTCCTGAGTCACCTTCAGTGATGCTTTTCTGCAGAGACTGAGAGACTCAGCAAAGATATGGGAGGGACCAGGCAGAGGGACCTGCAATCAGTGGAGGTTGCTGAGCACTCTGAGGATGTGGGAAAGAATTAAGAAGAGTGGCCAGGCTTGGTCACAGATGAGTGAGTTCATCTGGGAGAGAACAGCTGGGAAAGAAACAGGCAGGAACCCAGGACAGGGTGCAGGAAGAGGGATAAGATAGAAAGGTGACCTGGAACCTCCAGAAGGTGAAAGATGAGGGACTGAAATCCCTCAGACCATGGATGGTTCCTCAGGGAAATTCTCCTAGGGAAATACTCGATAACCAGCTCCCCCTCAGGACACAGGGGAGGGCAGTGACTCTGCCATGGGGAACCACCACTGGCTCCTTTCAAAGAGCAACTTCTCACTCCAGCTGCCTTTGTGGAGCTGGGTCTCAGGCGGACAGAGGATCCTGGTAGCCACCCTGCCCTGGAAGCTTCTGTTCCTGGGATTCCCAACATTTAAACGCCCACTGTGTTCAACAAGAAATCCACAAAACCTTGGCAAACTCATTTGGCCATTTCCATACTGTTCTGTCCCATGCTGCCACAGGAAGCAAGGAAAGGGCACCTGCAGAATTTATAAGGTTTGTAGCTTCAGCCAGTGCTATGAAGATTTGCTGTGGTGGGGCATTTTTGTCTGGTGTTCATCCTGCAAAGCAAATCCTGGAAGAAGATGCTGTGGATCCAGTTCAGCTGTCCACGTTTACTCACCCTTGAAAGTGGGTGTTTATTTTTGTCTTCAGATAACACTCCAAAGCTAGTTTCCTTTCACTAATACATCTCTATTAAATTTCTCTGCTAATTAAAGAAGCCAAGGCCATAGCTGAGGAATTGGAAAGTGCTCTAATGGAATTACTACTCTGAGGTGGCTTGAATGTCATAATTTCCTTCTCCAACATAGCAAAATCTTGACAATCACCTTGAAGACAAAGAGTGAGAATAAACGTTGCTGGCTTTTTCAGGGGAAACATCATCATGGATATTAACACCTTCTGTGTTAACAGTAATAGAGGCATTAAATACAGCAGCCTTAGTGACTGAAATGCCTATAAAGCATCTGCCACAAGATAAACTGTAAAGAAAACTCTGGGCTGAGAACCACCCAGAGTGGTTTAATTGCAGTGAGAACTGCAATTAAAACATCTCCAGCATAACTAAGCTATGGGCTTCCATCAGACTACAAATACAGTCCATTTCAACCGCTCTTCATATTTAAGAAGTTATCTAAGCTACTTTAACATCAGGTTAAACATGCAGCATTAATGGTTTTGTCATCGTATCAAAGCTCTCTCATCTTTTCACTGAAACATTCCTATGCAATAGGGATACAGTCTTTTCATTGTCTACCACATCACCTTAGGGAAGAGGTTAAATGAACCCTCAGCTTTACAGAGGGGACAAGGACATGGTTCAAGAGCCAGGCTGTCTAACACCAGGCCTCTTGTCTTTCACACCCCCACTGCTTCTGCATTTAACAAATGGAATACAACTAAGACAGACACTCTAATGTAGGGAGTACTGACATCCCTGGTTTTGGGGACCTTTTACAAGGTTTTTTTTGCATTACAGCCATTCCAATGTATCATCTTTGAAAGTCAATGTACTGTCAGGTATTTAATATTTAAATTGCTGGGGCTGTTGAGTGGATACAGAGCTGGCATTTAATTCTTTTAAAAGAGGAGGGAAACAAAAAAAGGAGAGGTGGAGGAATAGCAGGCAAAATCTTTTTAATTAAACAGTGATATTTAAATAATAATAGTAATGATGATTTGCACTGATGAATTTTACCCCGAGTCAGGCTTCTAGGAAACAGAGTCATCAGGATGAAAAGGAAGGGGAAGATGTTGAGGAACAATTTTGACAATGCATTTCCTCCTCTTTTTTGTTTGATACTCTTGATGAACATCTTGTCAGCAGTTTTAATATGTAGCTCTAGAGCTGATCAAAAGCTGGGATAAGCAAACAGAGAAGTTGTAAAGCAGTAATCCGTGGGTTTTCCAGCAAAGTGAGAGTAAAAAATAAACCAGCATTTGAAAAATGCCTTCCTGCTGTCTGTAGGAATAATTGCTTAGCAGTAGTTGAGCATCAAATCCCAAATTTACTCAGATTAGCCTTTTCCCCATACATACTTTACAGAAGGTGGAACAAAAACCAGATCATCACAGGGCCCAGAAAACAAATTACTGCAATGCTGAGCTCAAGACTATCCCGAAAACCAACTCTAGTCCATAGCTGCACAAGAGCACATCCCTGCAAAGCTGCTTGTGTGGATGCTGGGAGCCAGTACCATTCCCAGCCTCCTGCACTCACTCTGCCCTTGGAAAATCAAGTCTTAATATCAAGAGCACAAGGGTGTCACAGGACCTCCAAGCCTTACTGTGCTTGCCAGCCACAGGACTCGCCACAGATGAACACAGAGCAACTTCCAAATCAACTTTCCAAATACCATGATTATTTCCACAGAGTGACAGACAGAAGGGAGCAAAATAAAGAAAGGGAGTGAGCACTCAAAGTGACAACATGTAAACAGGAGATGGTTTTACATAACTGACCAAAAGGGAAAAGTAAAGGAAAAAAACAAACCTTCATTAAAGGGGCTAAAATATTGTATATTAGAGTCTCATTTTAAAAATTGATGCATCATGGGAAGCTGAATAGCTCAAAAGGAGAAAAATTATAGAATGCAAAGGCTTTCATGTCTCCATCCTCAGCCTCTGCTCTGTGCTGGCCAGTAAATCTATATTCCTGGCTGGGTTCAAATACAGGCAAAGTACACTCGAACCCAAACCTTCCTGTTACTCTCTGAGCCTCAACATCCAACTCATTTGCAAATCTTCCTAACTCACATCCTCCCAGAGGACACCGCTGCAGTAATATGATAATCACATTGACAGGACTCATCACAGGAGTAGTTTGATGTTCATCTAAGCCAATGATATCCCTGCTAAGATAACTTGCCACTGCTTGCCTGCATTTCCTGCCCTAAATGTCTCTCAATAACTTCTGGGATCAGAAATAGCTGGTTGTCCCTTGGAACATCTTTATGCATAAAAGCATTTTTTAATTCTCTTCCCACCATGTCAGTCTTTAATCAGAAACAAGGTAAGCAGGCACTGTACCAGATTCAAAGATGTGCTTACACAGAACTCCACTCAACCTGAAGGCCGGGAGTAGAATTAGCAAAGAGATTTAAACCACGAGATCAAGGAATAAAATTTCTGATGGAATTAGTATCACGAGTTAAAGGAATAAACTTCTCAAGGAGGAGAAGAAAGTGCCTTGAAATTCCCCTCCTGCATGCTCCAAGCAGAGGATGCTGTGCCTCTCTTTTGCTTTTTTCCCCACTGCATTGTTTTTTTCAGGCCAATAAAAGAATTGACAGACAAAAAGCTCAGAACATTTCAATCTGACCGTGTTGGTTGTTTTACTCGTGGAAATTTAAAAATTGAAGTGCACTTATTTTATTATAAGACAAAGGTGCACTGTCCTTTCCATGAAGGCATTTCCACTGCAAACAAGCCCCTTGCACAGAACAACCATGCCAGTTTCACCCCAGGTTTTAACATGAACCCAGGTCACTACTGACACGCTGAAGTTTCAGCCCTTCCTCCTCCATGAGGTCTGGATGAGGAAAACCACACTCCTCTGCCATTTTTTCCCTTGGACCATCTCTGCCTGTAGTTCTGCTCATCCTTTGCAGAGCTGAAATCTCAGGGATCTGCACAAAACACACTGAAACGAGCTCTGCCAATGCAGCCACTGGAAGGAAGAGGCAAACTGAATCCTCCTCCTCAGAGAAACTAGCACAGCTATTTGGTGCTTGTACTTCCTTAATCCTCAGAGATCTGTCAAGTAGGACTCCTTTGTCTCTGAAATCAGTTTGCTGCACTCTCTACTAAGTGCTTGATTAATGGACAGCTCTGTAAGTACTGACTACAAAAAGGTGGGAGTCTGTCGTTTGTGTGGGAAAAGTGTGCATCACATTATCCAGTGAAAAACGGGCAAGATTAAAGCCAAAGCAAACAGAATGACTGCTACGAAATGGGCCCAAAGTGCCTTTTTAATATATGTTTAAAATGTCTCCAATATTCTGTACTTAAAGACTTTGACAACATAATTCTGCGAAAAAGCTTATTTATCCTGCATAAAGAACACAGAGCACTCACCTCCCAAAGGAAAGAGAATACTTATGGCTGTTGCTGTGATAAATGTTTCAAACAACAGCAGAATACTCTCCTCTACTAGCACAAAGAAACACAGGGAGCAAACCTCACCGCCAGCCCTCACATCCCAGTCCATTTATATAGTTAGGGCTGGAAAAGAGGAAGAAAAATTCCTGACCATAATTAATTTTAACCTTTTCTAATTTTACCATGATTCATGTTCAAAAATATTTTCATTAACTAATCCATACAATACTGAGCTACATACTTAGCCTAATTAGATTACAGGAATGGTTTTAAATCAGGAAGGTTTAATTAGCAGCAATTATTTCCCATGCTATTTCCACTGCGTGATGGGATCACATGGATTATTTCATAACAAAACAAAAAAAAGTATTTTTCTTGCAATTCCATATTCTACTGCGATGCACAACACAGGCTTCACTCTGCCTATACAAACAGATCAGCCACAAAAAATAACTCTTGAGTTTACAGAGACTCACTTTCACATCTCGACATCACAAATACACACTGACTAAAGCCAGCTTGGTGAGAGGGTCAGAGAGGGTCAGAGAGGAGAGGGTCGGAGAGGGTCGGAGAGGGTCGGAGAGGAGAGGGTCAGAGAGGAGAGGGTCGGAGAGGGTCGGAGAGGGTCGGAGAGGAGAGGGTCGGAGAGGGTCGGAGAGGGTCGGAGAGGAGAGGGTCAGAGAGGAGAGGGTCGGAGAGGGTCGGAGAGGGTCGGAGAGGAGAGGGTCAGAGAGGAGAGGGTCGGAGAGGGTCGGAGAGGGTCGGAGAGGAGAGGGTCAGAGAGGAGAGGGTCGGAGAGGGTCGGAGAGGGTCGGAGAGGAGAGGGTCAGAGAGGAGAGGGTCGGAGAGGGTCGGAGAGGGTCGGAGAGGAGAGGGTCAGAGAGGAGAGGGTCGGAGAGGGTCGGAGAGGGTCGGAGAGGAGAGGGTCAGAGAGGAGAGGGTCGGAGAGGGTCGGAGAGGGTCGGAGAGGAGAGGGTCAGAGAGGAGAGGGTCGGAGAGGGTCGGAGAGGGTCGGAGAGGAGAGGGTCAGAGAGGAGAGGGTCGGAGAGGGTCGGAGAGGGTCGGAGAGGAGAGGGTCAGAGAGGAGAGGGTCGGAGAGGGTCGGAGAGGGTCGGAGAGGAGAGGGTCGGAGAGGGTCGGAGAGGGTCGGAGANGGGAGAGGGGAGAGGAGAGAGGAGAGAGGAGAGGAGAGGAGATGGGGATTGAGGATTTCCTTGTTTTATTGAAAGGATGCCCTGTAAATCAGCCTCCAAGATGACACACTCCATGCTCCACCTTGTCACAAAAAGTGAGCTGAAATTATTACCATGTTGCATAGCTGAGCCCATGGATCCTTTAGGTCTCCCCTCATTGTCAAAACAACAGGGGTAACATGGAAATCAGGACTTAGCCCTGGGACAACACAGACAGCCTGATCCCAATTATTGCCAAACAGAATTCCATAGCTGCATGCATAGCTGTGCCACAACAGCAATTTGGGGAGAAAGATTAGGAAAAAATGCAGTTACCATCTTCACAGAAACCATTTCAAGAACAAACAGCATATGAGGATAGAGTCTCTGAGGATAACAAGAGGATAATTGACAAAACATCTCAATCTGATCTACGAGACACCCAGACTGCTGCGTAAATGGAATTGAGTAAAGTCCATTGTTTAGTACTGGCTTCTGAAATGAACTAACAGAATCAAAACCTAAGAAATGGATTTGTCAAAAATTAAATTTTCCCTCATTATGTGATACACCCAAACAAATCTTCTGAGTAGGATATTAATTTTCTTGATATTTTTATTTAGGTGTCTTGAATGTGAAGCGGCTAAAAAACAAAGGAAAGAGGATATTGCAAATATAAAGTTGATTGCCAAATTTCATTTGGGGCAGGAAATGGAAGTAAGGCAATACAGTGTCTCACAAAAGTATATTCAGCACTGGGGTTTTTTTTTTAATTTAAAAAGTAAGAAAGTTAAACTATCATCTGCAGACTGAACACTGCATTCCCCAGCTGAGACAGTTTCACCTCCCACTCTAAACTTCCTTCCTTTCGTCAGTCTAATTTGTTTTGGCCTGATATTTTCCAACGTCAAGGTGAATGTTCCTAGGAAATTTGAGGGAAAATTATTTTGGCTGGTTTTCATCTGTTGTAGCTCTACATGAAAAATAAAGACTTTTTCATTAATTTTTGGAAGTACGTCTGAGAGTAACAGCAGCTATTGGCACACATATCAAATTCAATGCAATTATTGATCACATTAGGATAAAATACACATAAAAACTTTGAAAATATCCTACCAATATCAAAAGCATTCAAAACCAACATTTGTTCATCTACAGTAGAACTGAATTTATTGGGGTTTTTTAAGGTTAATCCAAAATGTTTCAGACAGAAACCGGTTGGAAGAACAAAAAAACAAGAAAACCTAATGCAGAAAGTGCAAAGCAATTTAAAAACCAAAAACAGGGAGACCTTGAATTGGTTTCCTGTTATGAGAAAAAAAAAAAAAAAAGAAGTATCCAATATTAATTTACACTTAAGTCTTAGCACTCCAAGACCTCATGCTCAGAGGTCAGGGGCCTCTGAGTAGTGGCTTGATGGCTCATCTTAACCTTGCTGTTGTCTCACATTTCCTTTTTATGACTAATATTTGTGTTGTTTTGGAGAGCAAGGAGCAGATCCTAAACCAGTCTGAAATGTTCTATGCTGATTGCAGTGGGAGAGCTTTACAGAAAATAGGAACATGATGTTAAAGCCAAGATCTCTCTGACAGTGAATGGGTCATAAAACTCCCCAAAGCTGTTGGTGTTTTCAATATTTGTATATTATCCTATACAACTCCCATCTCCAGTGTCTACAATGGGACTTCCAAAACCTTTTGCACATTTACAGCAGATACCTGTTGTGGCTTTGTCGTGAGAGCCAGGTATTTCCTGCCATTCTACTAAATAATATTGGCTCTGCCTTAAACGTGCTACTCCATCAATTTAAAAGATCAGGATGTATCAGACCATTGCCTTTATGCCTACATATGTTCATCACATTTGTCTGAGAAGCATGAGACAGGGACTAATTTCAGCACAAATCTGCACTGTTCCCATGTACCCTGGCTATATTAATCCTGGAACTATTTACCATGGAACACACTGCTCCTGGTAGAAAGAATTGCCTCCAGCCCTATTTGTTAGGCTGCATCCACTGAAGCAAAACAATGTATGTATTTCATTATTTTTTAAATTAGGATGAACTACAAGGTTCATCTGATTTACTCCCAAAAATGCTGCAGCTCAGGCCCACATGAACTCTTGGCTCTCATGGAATATCCTGACTGCAGGCAATTAGACCAGCCAGAGCAATGCACTGTATCCCACATTTACCTCTGCCTTCACCTCAGCTTTTAAGCTGTAGCTTGGCAAAAATTAAATGTCTCCTGCACTCTTTGAATTTAACTCAAGGTCTGAAACAGTTGTGTGGAGTCAACTACAAAAATTCAGATTAATTCAGTGCAGTCAGACCTCTTTTTTTTTTTTTCCTTGATTCCTGGAATATTGTTATTTGTTTTTCTTGGTTCCCTGTAACTTGGAACGTGGTTTGGTAGGCACTTTACAAAAAACATGGGGAGTTCCTGCCCCCAGCCACTTAGCATTTAAACCTATAAATCAGGCATGGGTTTGGAGAGGAATAAAACACCACAATATTTATCAAACGCCAAAGTTCATGATTCCACCAAATGTCAGATCTGGAAACGAAACAAAAAAGTTTAACTTTCCTAGATGAAAGCCTCAACCTTCAGACATCCCTACCCAAAAGCTCTTGTTTCTATATTAAACGCTGCCAATTAAAAGCGGCCACAGCTGAGTCCTTCTCCTTTTCACGCACACATGAAAACACATCAGTTAACAACCTCCATGTGTTGCCATTACACCTGACCATGCTTCGCTGCTGCAATTATAACCTGAGAGACAATAAACTTATGAGGAAGATTAATTCTGACAATCTCATTGTAGTAACACAGAAGCCATTAACGATGTCATGCCACTGCAGAGATGTCTGTGTCATACTGACACGATGATGTGCCTTCATCCACAGCAGAAGTTTGGTTAGAAACAGTAGAGCAGCACACAAAGGAAGAAAGGGGATAAATGCCTTTTGCAGAGATAAAGAACAGAGGACTCTGTTCCCTTTGAATTTATAATATTTCAGCAAACATCCTCTTTGTTGCCTTCTCAGCTGGCTGAAAATGGATTAGAAGGTGAGGATGCATATCTTCTCTATGGCCCATTATTTCTTATTATCATCCAGATGGAGCGTGGCTGTTAGAGCACCACTAAAAACTCTAATGAACTGCAGTGTTGCAGATTACTAATTCTTCAACAGCATGTTTGTGTATCAATAATAGACTGTAAAAACAACAACAACCTGACTAATTAGGCTAGATCAAATCTGCTCAGCTCGGCTTCCTGTCCCTCCTGTTCTGGGTGTTTGTGTGGGTGTTCAGTACTGGTGCAGCTTCCATTAAACTCCTTTCAAAGCCTCTAATCACCCCGTACAATATTGCAAACATTCAGAAACATTTGTTTAAATGCTATAAGAAGCATTTAAACAAGAACACACCCATGTTCAAACCATATGAATAATTTTCTCGCTATTTTGTCTGTAATGCAGGGGAGTTTAAATCTCAGTTGTTCCTAAGACAGGAAGATGTGGGAGGGCCCCAACATTTATCAAGAAGTCCTCTGTTTAGCAAAGCTCTTAGGATTTAATTCATTAATACTTTCTGGTATTCCTGGGCTTGTTTGGGCTTCTAACAGGGTAAACAGAAATTTCTTCTAAGCTTGTGCTTTCATTTGCTTTGCTCCCTTAGCAGTCGGTGGAACATAAAAAGAGCTGCAGCGCTGGGCCCCACTCTAAAGCTACGGAAAAAACCACTTTTTTCAAAAATGGCCAAAGCAGGCTGTGGGATCTATGAAGTAAAATTGTAACCCTGCCTCAAAGCTCATCAACACACACACACACACACACACACACGAATAAGGTGCATCTGTTGCAACCCCTGAAAAATGCTAAGGAAGTTCAGCCAATGAAGATTTATTATTTTGAAACAGAGTAATGTTTCAGATAAATCTCTCTAATTCTGTCGTTTTACATCCCATTTAACAGCCAGTGCCACCCCTCGAGTTCCCAGAGGAGACACAAAGCGAAACACGCGGTGGGGCTCAGCAGAGCATCACTCCCATGGAATCACACACACTCAGCCTGGCTCCTCTCTGAGCAGGGCTCTCTGCTAAAACCACCTCATGCTCGGGGCAAGGGAAGGTTGGCCAACAACCCCCAGGGGCTGTGACCGTGCCACAGGCTTTGTAGGGATCTCACACACTTATCTTCACTCTCTCTCCTCCTTCATTCATCTTCAGACAAGAAGATTTGATTACAAGATTCTTCTTGCATGACCAATCTTCACACACATTTAATTATTTCAGACTCACAGCCATTATATAGTTTCCAATATGGCACTGATGCCAGCAGCTTTATTCTGAACTGCTTTCTTATCTTATTGACTTGACTTTTTTTTTTTCCCCCTTTCAAGTGCTAATGTAGAAAGACTGTGTTTGATTAACTAGAAAGTTACATTTCCTTTAGGTAAGGTGGACTATCAATTTAAGCAGGAAATACTTGCATTAATGACGCGCAGCAGTAACCTTCTTTATGCCTCAATTTCCTATTCAAAAATACGGGACTGGAAGCAGGCATCAGATTTTGTGCTTTGAAATGCTCCTGGTCGAGGAAGAAGAAGGGCAAATAAAGCTTGTCCTTTCACCATATAAAGGAATGATGGTTTGTTCCCATGTCTTTACCAAACAGGTGTTATTCAAGCACATCATGTAAAAAAAAATAATTTCCATACATGGGACCTCGTTGAAATGGATGCTGAGGTTTTTGCAATACGCCTACATGGATTTTAGGCACGAGTCCTAGTGACCTTCAAATGGGACTTACCCCCTGATTCCTTCTTGCCTGTATTTGGAAGATCCACCAATAAACCTGAAACATCAGAAATGTTCCCTTCATCATGGCTTGTGGCCAGAGAAACACTTAAAGGTAAGTTCTCATTAAGCAACAGTGAGGTCAGTGGGACTATTCCAGTGCTTAAAAACACACCACAAGTTTAAGGTTCCCAGCTCAGGAAGCACTGAAGGACCGCGTTAAATGGATTTAAAAAATAGACAGGAATTCATCACACCTCATTCTGCCCTCCTACACTTTCACTTAATATCATTTCATCACATGTGAGGTAAGAGAGATGAGACCTAAGGGGTACAACACCCATCCAAAGGGTGACAGCGTTTGCCTGTGTGACACCGATGCTGAGTTCAGGTTGCTCAACCTTGCCAATACAATGTAAGAATCACAAATTTTCTGTAGCTGCCACCATTACTGTTGGAATGCGCATGCAAAACCACAAACTTTGTAGGGCCATGGATATGACTGCTCCTTCCAGTGTTCCAACTTCAGGAAAAATCCAGTTTAAGGGGCTTTTACCTCAGAACTGACCATCTTCCACTGAGGAAAAACTGACACAACTCTCTCAACACGATGCCATTCTGGGCTTTTCCTGCAGAGGAATTCAGCCTCCACTCCATCTCCCATTGTTATATCACCATGCAGAAATCAGCAGCAGATATTAATAAACCCTTTTCCATCAACTTCATCTTACTTCAGTTCTGATTACACTTCACAATAGACCTTTGAAATGCGCTTTAATTTTCATGACACAATTTAGAAGAAATTAAATATTCTGCTCTATTAGAAAATCCTTCATGTTGTTACGCAACAAAAATGTAGACAAAGTAAGATAAAAGCTTACTAATCTTTCAACTTTTTAAATATATCTTTTTCTACCTGCTGGTCTTCTTCCTTTTACCTGCTTGCTTAGTTTCCCCTGGAAAAAGAGAGAAATTGCTGAAAGTAAGAAAATTGCTCCCAAATTCCTCTTTTCTCTTTTTTTCTCAGCCTTTAAAGAAAATTTTACTTCCATCCTTCTACTATTCTTCCAGTATGTTATAGCAAAAGATGCAGCATTTAAAAAAATAAATAAGAAAGAAAAAGAAATATTCTTTACTTTAAAGAAATAAAGACAAGGGAAAAAAGAACCTTTAGCTCAGAACTATGTTTCAGTTACAAACATTTTTTAAAGCCAAAAAAAATCAGAACTCCTGTACTGAAATTAATCACTAGATGTTAAGGGATGGTCAACCATCTAGAGAAAGTGAGCTTTGCTAGCTTGGCCTTGCCAAGACATAACAGGGATTTGTAGCTGTACCTTACTCTCCCTCCAGCATCAGAGATTTGTAGGCATGGGAGGGACCTCAAGGGATTGCAATCCTGAGGGAGGAGCAAGGATACCTGTAACAAGACTCATCAATGAACTGCAGTCCACCAAATCTGCTGGTGGCTCCGCCCGTGATCTGGAAAGTTTTGCCCAAGCTGAAAAATTTTGGTGGACTGGTGTCGGAAATCCCTGTTTCTACCATCAGTCTTTCGTTCCCTCCCAAGTGACCCGACTGCCCTCCAGGAAACACAGAGGATCAATATTTTTTTCCCTTTCAAGCACACTCTTTCCATGGCAGAAGTCAATCTTCATGTTCCCCTTAAGCTTCCATCAGCTTAAGCCAAAGTCAGTTCTTCCAACTGTTCCCTTGAGATCCTGCCTTGTAACACATTTTTATGATCTCTTCTCCCTCCAGCTGGTCTACAGCTTCCTTAAAGTGCTGTATCTAAAAGAAAAAAGATGCCTACGCAGTCCTAGTCCCAGCAGAATAAATGCCTTTTCAGCTTATTTGTGGCACTGCTCCTGATACTTTCCAGAGTGATATTTACAGGTTTTACCCCAGTGCTGTGTTGTCACATTCAGTCTGCAGTCACCTATCCCTTTTCCCTTTCCTTTTCCAATATCCTCCAAAACCCTCTTCAGCCTCGCAGCACCAGAGCCAGTTATTCCATAGACTGTGCTTATGCATTTAATTTGCCCTCCTTGCACATGGTGCATTGCATTTCCCTCTCTTGACATTCACCTTGCTGATCTGGGGACGCCTTTCCAATTTATTGGGATCATTATCGATTCCAATGCTGTCATCTGAGCGGCTTGCAACCCTTCCCATAACTCTCCCAGTGTGCCCTCTCTGTTCTGTCACTCATCTCTGCTAATGAAAGTGTTGAACAGAATCACACGCAGGGCAAAAATCTCACTGGCATTTCCCTCCACGTTTGACAGCAAAGCCCTTGATTATATTTTGAGAGAGATTGTTCAATCAGTTATCGCCAACTTTGGTATGATTGTGTTGAGATCATCTTTCGCTCGTTCGCTGCAAGGCCACTAAGTAAAAAACTGTCAGAAGACTTCTAAAAAGTTCAGATATATCGTATCTACTCAATTCCTTTTATTCTCCAGGCAGTTATCTTGTCAAAGAAAGAAATCAGATTAATTTGCCATGAACTCATCTTGACAAATCCACGCTGGCTGCCGGCCAGTGGAAGAAAACTAGTTTTAATCATTCATGACCAAAATATTCCTACTGAAACACAACTGGATTTGACTCAGCACTCGCAGGGATGCACAGCAGGTATCCAGAGCAGAGATGCCAGTTTGGATGCTCTCCTGTCCTTCCTCCAAATGGAAAGGGGTAAAGCTCTTTAAGGAGGAACCCGCAGTCATACTCCCATGCAGAACATGCTTCCACCAGTGGAAAATTTTTCCTGGTTCTACCGAAGTTCTTGCAGAAAAAGCCACAGGAAAGATGAACGAGGATGAGAGACATGCAGGCTGTCCTCAGTGCTCTCAGAATGTCCAAGAGGAACATGACATTGCACTACTTCGGACCCACAGAAAGGAAGCAACGAGAAACCAGGAACAGGTCTCTGTCACCTTTCATCCAATCACCTGAGATCCCGAAGTACCATCAAACGTGTTCCAGTACCACAGGCAGCATTGTGATAATGAAACCTACTGGAGACTGGAACTTTTCATTTATTTTACAAAAACAACACAAAACTCCCAGCTCTGTCAGCGTCTCTGAATGTCCGACAATGTCACACAGTTTTTCAGTTCTGAAATTCAACCTAACAACATTTAAGCACGGAAATCTCTTGCTGGACATGAAAAATAGTATTTTAAGGCCTGATTCACAAGTATGATTCAAATTTTCTACAACAGGACACTTGTTAAAACAACTTGTCTCCTCACCGAACTGCCCATCCTGACTTCCACTCCAGTTGATAAACCCCAGCAGTTATCTGCAAGCAAAACTGGGCCAGTATTAATGAGATTTAACAGAAAATACCTGTTTGTCCCACTGAAAGCAGGGCCCAGTGAGGAGCACAGCTCCACTGATATCAGGCAAGACTTACCTGTTAAGTGGCCTGACTTACTTAGGTAACTCTCCCTTTTAAATGCCAAACACACATAGGTATTATCTCCCAGGCACACAAAATTAACCAAGGACCTCTGTGCAGACACAGACTTGGATCACTCACTTGGCTCTCTGAAACTTCAGAACAGGCAAACACAAAGGATCTCCCGAGCCCCTTCCATCCAAGCAGTGTGATACCTTGGGGGTTATCTTTCATCTCAGATTTGTTTATCCCTCTAGCACAATAGGCTATAAAACTGAGCTGTGTTGTATTCTTAGCCAGTCAGATATATTTGCTGATCTAGCTGGGCTAATTAAAACTTACTGCTTCCTGAGAGATGCAGTTGTTGTGAGTAATCCAGGACTACCTGATAATCCCTCTGGGACCATCTCAGGTGATTGCTTGCACTGTGTGTGAGCATAAAAGTTGATTTCCACATTTACGTATCATTTATTCAATAACAATTTTCAGTTGTTTTAAATAATATAGCTCAATAGCATGAAATAACATTTCCTTCTTCAGTGTTACCTCTCCCACTCACTGTCCTATCTCTCTCGATACCATAATTTCCTTTAAACACATCAAGCCAATGACAATAAAAGTAAACCTTATATAAACACATGCTAGCTATAACTTCGACAAAAAAAATCCCATAAAGCTTCCCAAGGAGGCTGTTTTACAGTTTTAAAGCTCTTTATATAAAGACACATGTTTTTGCTATAAACTAGAACCTGAATATCTAAAAATCTACTGCCGTGACAGAATTACAGCAAAACAAGGCACATATGGCCCAAATCTGGTGGATACAACCAGGTGCTGGAGCATGTCTCGAGAAGGGAGAGGGAGCTGGGGAAGGGTCTGGAGCACAGGTCTGATGAGGAGCAGCTGAGGGAGCTGGGGGTGTTTATCCTGGAGAAAAGGAGGCTCTGAGGGATCTTGTTGCTCTCTACAATTCCCTGAAAGGAGGAAGTAGCCAGGGAGTGTCAGTCTCTTCTCCCAGGTAGCAAGCAACAGGACGAGAGGTAACAGCCTCAAGTTGCACCAGAGGAGGTTTAGATTGGATGTCAGGAACAATTTCTTCACAGAAAGGATGTCAAGCACCAGAACAGGCTGCCCAGGGCAGTGGTAGAGTCACCGTCCCTGGAGGTATTTAAAAGATGTGTAGATGTGGCACTTGGGGACATGGTTTAGTGGTGGGGTAATGGTTGGGCTCAATGATCTTATAGGTCTTTTCCAACTTAAACGATGATTCTGTGATCTCACTCTTACACTGAAGTTCCATTAAAAAGTGGATGATGCTACATCTTTTACTCCCTAAGAGTAATTTGTTTTTTTACTGTAGGCTACTGATGTGTTTATAGTCTTAAGGCCTTTCCATGCAGCTGCTCAGCAAATATTGAGATTGCCAAATTCTACTGCTGCACTGAGACCAATAACCTGCCTCGAAATACTTCATCTGCCCCAGCTGTGAGACATAAGTAAGATTAATAACAACTAAAAGATATCACAGAAAGATCTTGATACCCTTGCCTTGTACAGCAAATAGCACTTGGAGTATGGTTCAGCAATCCAAAAGTGTCAAAATGCTTTTTCAATGGCACTCAAGAGGGGAAATTTTCACTTGCAAAGCAACTTCTAGTAACTTTCTGTGCCACTTTCTTCTTTTTGCGCTAATGGGCAAATGTGAATGAACAGTTTTACTCTCCCCTGATTTGGACGTTGAAGACCTTATCACCTTTCTCATTGCTTGAGGATTGCATCCGTATGTAACAGAACAGGATGCACAGCGAAATTGTGGATGTCCCATTCCTAAAAGTGTTGAAGGCCAGGGATGGGACCCTGAGCAACCATGCACATGGCAGGGAGGTTGGAATGAGATTGTCTTTAAGGTCCCTTCCAACCCAAACCATTTTATCATTCTGTGATTCTAAGAAGCAATTAAGAGCTTGCCAGCAGGGCCATATTGTTGTTGGAAGAGACACTCCCCCCACTGGCCCCCATTTTAAGAAACTTTAAGAGCAGCACAAAAACTGGCACCAGTCCTCTACTGCTGAAGAGATCAAACAAACCCTTCTGCAGCTCCTTGATGCAGAGCCACGTCTCTCCCACATCCCAGATCCCTGCAGGAAAATAAACTGCCCTTCCACAGAACTGACTCTTGTAGGACACCCTTAGGGGCAGAGTTGGATTTCAACCACAGCTAAACACTCAAGCCTATGAATTCCTACAGATGTAAAGCCTTCTCATATTAGTATCTGTTGCTAGGAAAAATACGATTTAATCTACGTTGCTGGCAGTGATTTTTGCTGGAAGGTGCTATCTTACACACGTTCACTTTCCTCAGGATCAAAAATTAAATCCTCTGGGCTCTTGGGATTGCTTGTCTGGGAGTCTGCCAGACAAGCGCTTTCCTACAATGATACACTGTTGTGTCAGCGCGTGGGCTTAGCCACTGCTTAACAAATTTGCTAGATAAACTTCCATGATTCATCCAAACAGCGTTCAAGTGGCTAACTACCATATATTGGCAGGGAACTGACGAATGCTGCTTGAACAATGAAAGAACCCACTTAAATAATGAATTAGGTTTGACAGATCAATGGAGACATGAGTGACAGCCCCTGGCACCCCACGTCACAACTCCAAAAGAGCTGAGCAGCAGCAAGGGGGGTGCCATGAGCAATGAGCAGCCTTTCAGCATTGTTTGCCAAATACAGGAGACTTTAGAGCCAGGGGTGGCTCAGATGAGAGCACCTCACTGGTTTTAAAAAGGAAAGAGCACATCCTATTCTCTCTGTTTAATAAAATTAGGAGGAGGGCGGGACATCTATGTGTTTAGCATAGATAACTAAGATACCAATGATATCTATATTTATGTGTCTAGCAGACACCTTCCAGTGAAATATGTCCCAGTCCATGGCAGGGGAGTTGGTACTGAATGATCTTTAAGGTCCCTTCCCACCCAAAGCATTCAGAGATTTCATGATATCAAAAGGAACCCACCCACACTCTCCTTCATCATTTCTCCCCTGAACAATAATAACTTGGGGTCAAAGTGACAGCAATTACATCTGTCTCCTTCTCCCAGATGAAAATCATGAACCTGGGTATTTTAAGAGGAAAACAAGAAGTTAGCATTTCGAGCCATTTAACTAAAAACTCCTGGAAAGAGGTGTCTAGAAATTGCTCCCATTTTCTAGAGAAGGTATCGTATATAATCACTACAACAAATTCTTCTGCTCATAGGCAAAACCAGTGTGAATTTCCAGGCCTGTTTTCATCATCATTTAAAACCAGTCAGTGAAAAATATCATCTCTCCCACAACCATCTCCCCATAAAACTAGAGTAAATAGAAGCCAAAGTAATTAGGTATATAGCTAAAAGTATCTCCCTAAAGGAAAAACAACAAAGCACCCTTTGCTCAGCAAGTCTGGGGACCAGTGGATAACTGAGAGATTCTTCTGTGTCTTTCACAACCTCAGGAACAGTGAATTATTCAATGTTCATTGACACTCCTGCCTTCAGTACCTCCTTCTGACCTTCCCTTGCTGCACTGATCATTGGAGCATTTCAGTGACCAGTGGAATAAACTGGATCTCTGCAATTGCTTGGATGAAGTACTGTCCAGGTCCACTTAACTGGACAAATAAACTCCTGTAATTGCTGTATTTATGGGGCCAGACTGATGCTGCAATCTGCTCTGTGCCATTCAGAGCCATTTCTTTGTCGCACACGGAGAGGGGCAAACCACTGCTCCAGGTTACACCAGAAGCACAAAATGTGTCAGAGACCCTCTGAGCCCCAGGCTGGGGGCTGCTTTAACCTGGCGGGCAGCTAAAACTCCCCCAGCCACCTGGTCACTCAATCTCCCCCAGTGGAATGGGGAAAGAATGAGAAAAAATGGCAAAACTCGTGGGTTGAGATAAGCAGAGCTTCACAGGACAGAAAAGGAAGGGGAAAAAATAATAACGATGATAAAAGAATACAAAAAACGAGTGATGCACAATGCTATTGCTCACCACCTGCTGACCAGTCACCCTCCAGCCTCCCCAGTTTTATTGTTCAGCATGATGCCATATGGTGTGTCATGTCCCTCTGGCCAGTTTGGGACAGCTGTCCCAGCTGTGTCCCCTCATGGCTCCCTGTGCCCCCCAGCCTCCTCGCTGGCAGGGAATGAGAAGCTGAAAAGTCCTTGACTTCATGTGAGCCCTGCTCAGCAAAACAACTAAAACCTCAGTCTGTTATCAACATTATTCTCATTCTAAATCCAACACACAGCACTGTACCAGCTACTGGGAAGAAAATTAACTCCATCCCCAAGACTCTGGGAAGCTGGCTGCTTTTCTCCCAGTCAAAGTACAGGAAGGAAGAAAGCATATGACAGTACTCTCGTTGTTTAAACATTCACACTTGTTCCTTCAAAAAATCCCATCTCTCCTGAATTTTTCAAGCTGTTTCACCTGACCACACTGCCACCTTCCCCAAAATGCTTTTTCCCTTTTACTTTCTTCTCACTGAAGGCCTGGCTGTGCTGAATTGCAAGACAGCGATAGTGGTGTATGAACCAAAAATTTCTTTTTATTCTCTTTCCTGATACGTTCTTCTTTTTGCCTTTTTTTTTTTTTTTTTGGTTAAAGACACAAATCCAGTCAGTTTTACATCTACATCTATGGCTGTGCTGCAGAAACCTAAAAGCTTCTTGTGGACAGAAGTAGAGCAACACACAGCAGCACAGGCTGAGATTTTGTTTGGAGGCTCTGAGCTGACAGAAGATAATGGGAGGTTTACAACTGAGGTCCTTCCTGAATGATAAACGATTCCTGGTCCGTTCAAAGGATCTGACAGACCTACCTATTTGTTCTGCTCTGCACAGAGAGGGGATGAAATGACCTAGAACAACACCAAAGGCGCTACAAAAATCAGATTTTCAATGCATATTCAGCAACTCTAGGCAGCAAATGCATAACAGGTGTTTAAACAATAATCCTTGTAAAAACCTTGCTCCCTTGTCATAGGATGCTTTCTTTGCTATTTTTAGCTTTTCAAGTGTCAAGAAGCAACAGAAAAAAAATATTGCTGAACAGCACTGGACACCAAGATAAAAGAAGTGAGGCAAAAAGAAATCCGTAGCAAGCTCCACAAGATGAAGTTAAGTTATTCATAGCTCTCTTTCCTGCAAGACAGGTGATGTATTTCAGCTCAAATATCCCACTCAATCTGTCCTCAGTGAACAAGCAAGTGACAAGCTGCCAATCCAACTAAAAAGCAGCCCATCCATCAGGGCTTCCCCCGCCCCTGCCCCGCACCAAGCGATGCTTTATCAGCACCTACAGAATCTGAATCTGCCTATTTTTAACAAGAACATCATTCTGCAATCCTGCCCACCAGAAGGATTTGCAAATCTCTCCAAATACTCCTCCCAGGTCCTGATAACTTTGCCAGCATGAATAGGAAACTTGGGGCTTTCAGAACAAGCCGCAGCTCGCTGACAAGGCAGGGAAGATTTCCTTTCCTATCTGCAGCTTGCATGAGTAGGCAGCTGGGATTGTGATGAATTACTATCTCTGATTCCAGTGCTAAGTTTAAGACATTTATTTGGCATAGTCTGTTAGAAAAAAACACTGCCAATATCAGCTACTGGCATTAGCAAACTTCTTCAGGAGAACTACCAAAGGTATTTCACAGCCTCTCTCTGTTTATAACAGGAGCGTGTTTGTGGACCAGAGATATTTATTGACTGAACTGTAATTGAATTTTACTGAATGTTTATCTCAAAACACTGTTTCAAAAGAGAAACTAAACCATCTTGGTTTGAAAATAACTTAGTTCTTAGTTACACCTTTTCATGAGGCCAAATCCTTCTCCCAAGCTCAGTGGACACTCTGAATGCCTGGGAAATTGCATTTTCCATCAACTATTTGTTGTGCCTTCCTGCTTAATTTTGGAGTTCAGAGTGTCAGGCTTTCAGCAGCTGGCTCTGCAAAGCATATAAAATCCTGCAGGTCTGATCTCCCTGCACAAATATTGCAAATATTAAGCCCGTGACCAGTGCCTGTTCTGAAGCTGGCTTATTTTCTAACCAGTAGAAAAAGATCAATCGAGGTTTGGATTTCAGGAGCACTCATCACACCAATGTGCATGGATTGGACATCTTCAAATCTGCACTGATGTTGTTACAAAAGATTCAACTATTTGATGAGAATTCAGCATTTTTACTCGTAAATTTTACTTGTAAAGAAACCAGAAAGGTTCCCCCTGTCTACAGCCTTCCTGCCTCCCACAATGCTCTTTACCCCACTCGCAAGAGAAGGCACACTTATTTTGGTGTTATTTTTTTTATGCAATAACCAACTCAGTAGCCCTTCTGCCATGCTTCTTAAATTTTAGACTCTACTTTTGACTTTGTCTAAAAGCCTATAAACCTACACATAGTTTCCAAACTGCTAAGCTCACAGTTGCCACTTATAAATTTTCTGTGGACATTTAGTAATTTTGTAGGTAACACTTATGGAAATTATCTGTCAGTGCCACATACACAGCCTGTTGTCAGTGTCAGCTTTAATCCTGCTACTTGTATTCCCCACCTTTAACATGAGTTTCAGAGATGAAAAAGCAAGGAAACAATCCACCTAGAACAGACAAAAAGCAAGTTACAATCTCCCCTTCTTTTTCACTTGCTGAGGCCATGCCTGCATTTTGTTGTTGTTCTTACCACTATAAATAGTAATCAAGGCATTCATTATGTTTTTATGGCTCTCATCACACCCTAAATCATTTAGCACTTAGTTTTTTTCTGTGAAATCCCCCTCTGCAGGACAACTGAAGTCCCCACAAAAAAAAAAAACAACCCAAACCAAAACAAGGGAAGTAAATATTAAAATGTATAAAAAATGTTCTATATCCACTTTATTCTCCAAATCCCCAGGTTCTGTAAATACCACAAATCAGTTTCAACAAATGGCGTATCAGCTCCTATGGGTTTTTGATGACCTACCTGCAATAGCTCACTAATGCTCTGGCTTGGGGATTTGCTTTTTATGGACTTGGAAATGTTTTGCAACACATCCACCCATCATGTAAAGATGGTGTTCAGCAGAAATTTCATTGCACCACGCTGCAAGAGTCCTAAAATTGCAACCTCTCTTTATAAAAAGCATTTTAAAATCTCCAAACAAATGGGTTTAATCTTCTAAAGATCTAGAAAGACTGTGGAAAGAAAACTTCCTTTTTATAGTTCACTATTTCTCAGAGATGAGCTCGAAGTGTTAGCTGAGATAATTATCAGAGAGATTATGCAGATCTTATTATCTAAAGGTTTTGTTTGCTCTCGTTACATAATTGCTTAGTGTTTGCGTGGTGCTCAGAAAATAGAAAGCACCAGAGAAATACCAAGAGTTATTTATTTAACAGAAAAATAATTCTCCCAAATGGTACTAACATTTTAAGTTGTTTCTACTGTAATTTGAAGATTTCTGGTTATCTATAGAGCACCTCAGTGATGTAACCTTGGCAGCACATGAAATGGTAAATGTGCCTTACCACTGGTTTTGGACTATTTCAGCAGAGCTGTGAAACAGCAAGAAGCAGAAAAAAAAGGGCAATATATTGTCTCATCATTTCCTTCAATTCTAGCTTTGCTGGTGACAAAGTCCACCACATTCAGAAGACAAAATCAGGGTATTTATCTCAAACCAGTGCCATAAAGTACACAATCAATTTATGGAATCACTAAATGTTTCAAGAATCGGATAAAACTACATCAGACGATTCCAGGCTTGTGCAAGTTTATAAGCAAAACTCAGACTCCCTGAATTCAAATACACTTTGTAACTTCTAACCAAATTCCAGCCAAGACCCTTCAAACATGATAAAAGCCATCTTTAAAGTGTAAAGATGAGGCCCCAAGTATAAGCTTGCCATTGGACACATTTATGTACCCAGACCACTTAGCCTTGCAAGCAATTTAAAAGCTACAGCCAACTACCCAACTTAAATACCAGTTTTCAAGAATTCCAAGTTCATTTCATGATTATTTATAGGTACTGCAGGTTTTTGTAGGATGTCAAGAAAGCTTACAGCAAGAGCGCTATTCAAGCATGTTACCGGCCACAGAACTTCCCTTAAACACAAGAAAATCGGATTTTACTTACAGCCAACCATCATCATGGCCACCGAGAAAATCTTCTCCCCATCCGTGGTCGGTGCTATGTTCCCAAATCCTATCGTTGTAAGGCTTGTCATGGTAAAGTAGAGAGAGGATATGTACAAGGAGTCTTTGCTGGGCCCTCCTTCCCACTGGCCCGAGCCCGTGGTGTTGTAGCGATATGGGGTCCCGATGCTCAGGGCCAGCTGGTAGAGCCAACTGTCCGTTTTGATGGTGTTGGTCAGTTCATCGATGACTTCGTAGTCCCCGATGCTGTACCAGATGCAGGCCAGCCAGTGGGCCACCAGCCCAAACACACACACCAACAGCACCAGCACAGCAGCACCATATTCCAGATAATGGTCCAGCTTCCTGGCCACCCGACCGAGCCGTAGAAGGCGCACCACTTTTAAGGAACTGAAGAGGCTACTGATTCCCTGGAAAAGAATAAAAATCATCACTTGATCTGAAATATCCTGCTGGTTAGCACAGAAGGCTGTACAGCAATTCCTGCATCTGCTTAAAATCTTTCTCTATAACTTTGCAGGCCTCAGATAACAGAATACAAGATCAAACCTTCCTCCCCCTCCAGTGCTTTTGTCCTCGTCAGGCTAAATTGAGTTTGGCACTCACTAGGTGGATAAATTACTTTGTTCAAACTCAGTCTTTCAAAGCAGCAGAAGAGTTCTGTAGAATCCAAAGCTGGAAATGGCAAGTTTATTACAAAAAGGAGTGGTTCGATGCTTCGCCAGTTTGAAGCAAATTGGAGACTCTGCTTTGACCTCAAGAAGATCAAAGGAGGTGGAAGAGTAGTCACAGATGGAACTACACCATCCCAGTGGAGTCTTCCCGAAGTTTCTCAGAACAGCATTCTATTAAATCCAAGCAGAGGATTGTTATTCTGGCCAAAACGGGGCCACACCTACTTCAACAACCCTCAACATTAAGACATGCTCGAGAGAAACATCAGAACATAATCACAGTGGGAAACTCAGAGAAATCTGCCTGTTGTTAGTCTCATCCATCAAACAGGAGCTGAGTAACTTCCTCTAGTACAACACTCTCCACCTCTTATTATCCTTCAAACGTAACTCTGGATATTTTTTTTGACAAGAACTCTGGATATTTTTATTTACAAGAAGTCTCACTGAATGAACATGGAACTAAACAACTGCAGGCACATCACCTTCCTGAGTGAGGGAAATACAGACCACGAGGCACGTGCCTTTGCATACAGGGTTAACTTCCCTTCCAACCAACAGACATTGCAGATATCTTCCTAAGGCAAGTGATGGTGCAGTGTTGTTTTTCTTCCTGTCAGGCAAGATACATGAAGTACAAATAAATGGAAATACAAATATTTAGGGAATAAGAGCACAAGGACCATCAGAAAGTTAATAGAAACATCCAAGAGGGGATAAGAAATGTGTATGTCCTTCTCAATGCACAAATGAGAGAGAAATGTTTGAGAGTTTAGAGATGCAGAAAGAGAACAAAAATATGCTCTTGATCTACTGCAATCCCATGATATACCTAACTTGCGCATTAAATTAATTAGTGGCTCAAAATAGAAGGTTTGTAAAGGAAGCTTTCTAATATAAAACATTCAGAAGCTGAGGACATTTAATTTAAAGTAGAAATTAAGACATAGAAAGCAATGAGGCAAAAATTCCTAGTTACTGTGCCAAGATTAAATTGCCCTTTTCTATGCATCATTATCAAATCAGTCTAGTCAAAACATTGGCTAATTATATTATAAAACAGTAGAAGACTGGAGTTTCTGGAGTTTTCCATATCAGAAAAACATTCATCTCTTTTGCACCTCCGTTTCTTCTTCTTTTTGCACCTTCTCTCCCTTTTCCCAACGTTTGAAGGGTAACATACATCTGCTATTTCTAGATGTAATCTGTTTGGCACAGTTCTTGTATGCTTTTCAAATCCTGTTGGAATGTGTTTCAGATCCCCAAATCCTCAATAAATTGAAGCTCTGTATTTGCATTCAAGCTCTCATGATGACTAATACCACAGAGGGAAGTGGAATTTTCCCATTTTGATTTCTGCATTTTGCATTTACACAAGACAGAGATCTAGTTTATCATCCTTATTTCCATCTAAATGTGTATCTACTTATTTGCCTTAGGATGTATGCCTGTGAGACACTCTGAGCAGCCAGCTTTTCCAATAAACTGGGAAGTCCCTTCCAGTATTCCTGACACAATGGACTGTGGCCAAAGGATTGAATGAGGGTTCCATCCCCCAGAAACAATGTTTACATTTTTTAAAACAAGAGAACTTCAGAGTAGTTTAACAGTTATTCTGCAGGTTTCACTGAGTTAACCTTGATTTTGAAAGTTTACAATTTTCAAAAGAGGGAGAAAACAGCAGGGCGCTTTTCTCATAGGATCAAATCCTGTTGCATTGGTCAAGCTGAGATGCATTATTTCTGTCTCACACTCACCACTGATTACAAGGATTAAGGCCAGGGAAGGAGTTAAGAGACCTGGAATTCAAACTTGGGGGTCCCTTTTTACACCCAGTAGTTTAAGTTTGTCCCAGTGGCACAGCTTACACTGCACTTTTAATTGCACAAACAGCCCTTGGAACAGAAGAGTTTACAGTGTGACCTCCATCCCCCACCCACACTTCATCTTCCCTAAGTTACATGGACAATTTAGCAGTTGTACAAATATCACAAAGATACAGCATTTATTTCAAAGTCTGGGAGAAAGCTTGTGGTGTTGGATTTTTTCCCTAAGCCAAGGTAACAATCACATCTCTTATGTATAAAACAAAGAGAAATATTTCATTTTAGCTGACATTGAAATGTATTATTTCCAAAGAGTAATTCATTTAAGTCAGTTTAACTGTAAATCTTAAAGCCAGTTCAGTCTGACCCCTTACTTAAGGCCAAAAAATCAAGAGATATATTGAACATTCACATTTCATGTCTAATCTTCCAAAAAAGAAAGACAATACTGAAAGCTTCAAATGCCTCTTCCATAAAGCACTATAGAGGAGACAGCAATTACACAAATGCTAAATGAATATGTGATGTATCACATACAGAGCATATCATATATATATATGTATGTATATGTATCAAGTACATAAGCACTAAGTTCTGGTTGGGTCAAGCTGGTACCTTCATACTTATAAAACTGCCAACAATTAATGCACAATTTTTAATATGCGAAGCTCTGCCTCAGATTCAGCAACAATGTCTTTGACAGAAGTGACGTGAAAGACTAACTGCCTTGAATTACATTTGAGCTATTAAGAAATTCAGTTTTCTAAACTCAATTGGTTGCAGGCTGCCTTTAATTTCATTTTTCTTTTAACTGTATTTATGCTCCGTAATGAATACTCTGGAAACCCTGTTACTCTAGGATGAGCATCTGCTCTGACAGAAGTAACTTCAGCACTCAAGGAACAGAGAGATGATTAGAAATTGTGAATGAAGAATGTAATCCAGTTTGGCACTGGCATCGTGTAAATAAAACACATGTTGGATACTGGAGATCCAACCTTCTGGGAGGGGCATTTGTGACTCCATTGCCATTTCAACTGGGCCAACTGTCTGCAACAGCTGCTGGGCTGTGTTCTCTAACTGAGAATATCTCCTTATGTTATCAACCATCCAATCCAGCCCCTTGAGGTTTTGGCTAATATATTTTATCATGTCCTAATCAGATGAGGACACTAAGCTTGCTCATCATCAATCATCTCAGCTGCAGAAATCCTTCCACTGAAAAAACACCTACTCCAAAACTGGGTGTCAAGTTTGGAACCAAATTCCCATCTGACACACATCATTGATTTAACTATTACAAATGTGAGTCACAGGAGTCTTTCCCAGGGACTTCTGAGGCCACTGGATCAGGAGAGGACAAGAGCAGTGGCTCTGACCCAGCCATTTTTGTACCACCATTTCAATTTAGGAGACAGCTGAAGCCATACAAAGGAGGTAGACTCTCTCAAATTTATCCAGAAAGGTATTTTTGAGGGATGGATGTTTGGAATTAAATTAGACATTCACGATTAAACAAAGTCCAAGCTTCTTGACACAAGCACCTTGCAAAGTCTGTGTTCTCAATTTCTCTTGATACACTAAGAAGGGAAATTCAATTTGATAGCGGAGGCACAACTGATGACAGCACTCAGTCTGACAAGCAGAGGGACCAATCCTTCCTTTTAAAACTACCTGACTCTTGCCATTTCAGACCCTAGATGCTACCACACTGTCGGACTGCCGTCTTCCAGGATGAAAGAAGTGTCTAAGCCGTGTGTCTGCATCCAGCTGAACTCTTCCAACCACAGGACTGAGACAGACATTTCCCAAAACTGCAATGCACACACAGTGGGAACAGACCTCTGCACCTCCAGCAAGAACAGGGAGCAAAGTTCTCTTGCACTTAATGAATCCCTGATAAGCCAGGCAATGGGAAGGATGAAGCTGTCAAAGCCATGTTACACAGGGGTCAAGAGCCAAACATGCAAGAGGATGAAGGGAACATTGACACCAAAGGAAAATGAGGGTTAACAAGGGCAGGAAATCATTTGAGTCCACAATGACTCTACCTAAAACCTCCTAAACCAGGGAAGAGAGAGTGGAGTCTGTTCTACACTAAAAGAGCACCAGAATAGCAGAGCTGCATGCTTGTAAAATCTGAGAAAGAATAGCCGGTTAGTTGCTAATCTAATTAATCTTTTCTGAAGTTGGAAATTATTGCATAAATGTTTTTTAAAAAGTAAAATAAAAACAAAAACAGCCATTAGTTTCAACCATCTAAATATACAAAAATCTGCTTAAACCTCGAAATTAAATCCCAGTATGCTGAAATGGTAAATCATGCATAACTTTTTCTTTCTACTAAGGAACAATGTGTTTTTAACTCTAGGCACTTTTTCAATTAGATTTCACTCCATGATTTTTTATTTATTTGTTGTTAGCTGTGGGTACACACACAACGGCAACAACAAAAAGAAACGAAATATGCATTTTAAATGTGTTCTAAAACTGAAATACTCCGAGCTTTGAAAATGGGGACCGGTTCTGCATCATTTTCAAGAAAACGCTGTCTCAGAAAAGGTCAGAGGAAAAAAAAAAGAAAAACTTTTCACTAAGTTTTGATGTTCAGCACACTGTGGTTTTCAAAAATTTATGGAGTGGCCAAGAACCAGAGCTATGAAATGTTGGTAAGGCACGTTGCCACTGCAGTCAAAGGGTGACTGCAGCATATACAGACATGAAGCTAAATTTAAGCTAATATCCTTATGCTGGATACAAGCAATTACAGCAAATCTGCCATTAAAGTGATTAAATCCTCAGAGGAGTTTACAGTCGGGCTCACCTCTGTGCAAGAGCAAAAGGGTTTTGTGTAGCCACAGCACGGACCGAGCTCCAAGAACCCTCCTGGATCCCACAGAATGCTGCAAACTGATGGCCAACCCCCCTGTCCGTGTGGACAGCCCATCTTTCCTCTCTGGAGAGTGAGGAGTGGGGCATGTCAGAGGAGTGATTCACCCCATCCATCTCTGACAGCTGGGGAGGGGATGAATCACCTCCCAGAGCTGTCTCCCTCCCCTCCCACTGAACACAACGCTGAGGGCTATCGCTTACACAGCTGATGTGAGGAGAAATCAAACCCATCCTTAGAAACTCAGAGAGCCTGGATCCGTGCAGCAACCCAATGTGTATTGTGTTATTAGAGAAACAGACACTACAGAGCACTGCCTCGCAGCGAGAGACTGATCCTGCTCCAGATGAGCTTGGGGAATAAATGCTATTAATAACAGGAGGCTGAGATGCTCTGCAGATGCAACAGCATGCTTATTTCCTCATTCAACAGCCAATTACTTCACATAATGAGATGCTACACTACCTTCGATTCTTACAGGATTTTGAAGAAGTCCCCGTTGGCTTCAAGAAGGAACTGAATCAGTTCATAAAAAAATGAACAACCACAAAGTAAACTGGACTGGAGTTCTCGGTCTCAAAAGGGCAAGAGCTGGTAAATTATAAATGATAATATATTGAACTAAAGATAGTAATAAGTGAAAACAACCGGACTATGAGAGGTAGAAGAGTCAGACACCTGGCAGCAGAGGACACCTGGAATGTCCTTACATCAAAAGGTACAAAAGGTTGTAAGTCAAAGAAGGGGAGAAGCTTGTAAAGCTGGGCATCAGTTATAAATGAGTAAATAATCACCCAGAGGAAGTAAACAGAAACAGAGAACTGACAGTATATAAGAAATAAAACATTGATCAACAGGAAACTACACCTTAGAGAGGAAGAAGAATAGCGATAAAGTGAAAATTGCCAAATGCCAGGTTGAACTGCTCCTTAAAAAGAATACTAAAACAAATACCCAAAGATCCTTCACATTTAAAATTAAAAAAAAAAACAAAACCAAACCAAAACCAAAAAACAAAAACAAAACAAAAAAAAAAAAAAAACCAAAACAACTAAAGTGATCAACCTGCAATGAAGCAAAAATAATCCAGGCTTGGGCTAAAAATTAAATTAATCCTAAGCATTAGTTTCCAAAGATGATGTTGATATTTCCCAGAAAATCTAATGCATCAAGAAGGAAATAAACAGATACATTACCTGAACAAATGTTAAGGGAGAGTGTAATTAGAAACTTTGAGCTAAATCAAAATGCAATCAGTGGAACAATAGGTTTGCTAAGCTTAGGCTAGCTGGGCTCTATCCAGGGTTTCCTGATAGCTCTCTCTGATAACACAGCCCATTTTCTAAATAAAAGAAATGCAGGATTTCAGTAACATAAGACGTGAAATTATTTTGAAACACAGGGAAAAGAGGGACCACCACTGGGATATCAGGATGACTGAAGAACTTGTGGAAAGGGTGGAAAAACAGAAATCGTAAAAAAAGGAGTCTAGCAGGGGTTACAAGTGGTGACTCTCAGTGATTTTGCTGGTTTCTTAGTGACATAAACAGAAATAGTATATATTCACAAACTCTGCTAATGGCACCTCTGGAACACACTGTCAGGTACAGGGAACAACCGTGTGGGAATAAAGGAAAATGTGATAAAGCTTGACAATACAGGGTCCCAAGGCATCCATTACAGAGCAAATTAACAAAAATGTGTACAAGGATCTTTAACTGAGGATTACTGACAAAAAGAAATACTTGGGTATATGGGTTAATCCCACATACCCATCCCACATGACTCAGAGCAATCAGTGAGCTGCACTCATAGAAGAGGTTAATCCAACTCCTGGACAGATCCAATGAGTGCTTCCACCATCAACAGGAAAATGCAAACCCCAGTTGCAAAGTGAATTCTCCACCTGGAATAATCTGTAAAGCTCTTCCCTAAAGAGATGTATTTGAACTTAGCTTCCTGCAGAGAGAGGCTGGAACAGCCACAAACGTTCATAAAATTTCATAAATGAGGTGTCTAGACAAGATCAGTTTGGTTAGACTAAGGAAAGGGAAAGAGGCGTGTTTATGCAGGGGAGGAATGACTCTTCTTTCTAAGCACATCAAGGAGATAAACATGAGGGAGGGAAAAGAAATATTTAACCAAGGAGGCTGGCACAGGGAGGAATGCACAGACTGCAAATTAAGAAAGATTTATCAAGACACCGTGAGGAAAGGCGGATTTTGACCAGTTTATGGGATGGGTGAGATGATGAACCTGCTCACCAAAGCTGAAGACTCAGTGACTCAAAAGGATCCCATGAGTTTCACACCTATTTTTTTTCTGCTTTTGCTTTTATCCTTTGAAAAATCGAAGTGAGGCAAATACAGTCCCAAGGGGGGGTTCATCTCACGTCTGCCTAAACTAGACCACAGAGGGGTTTGCATCTGAGCTAGTCACACTAGTGTCACTACAGTTAGTCAAGGGTGAGAAACAGAAGTTTTAGGGCAGAATGACTCCTCAAACCTACTTTGGAGGTACATCTTGGAACACGAGGAGCCATGCCCCAAATGTGCCTGTATCTCCTTGTGGACAATGCCTGGCCCCACACTTCATCAGGTGAATCCCATGTTTAGCATATTTTGAAATACAGTACAAATATTTTATTTAAAAATGTGTGGGCAAATTTTTCTTTACTTTTCTCTCACCAGAAGTAATTACAAAAACAACCAAAAAAAAACAAAATCACCCTAACAAATCACATAGCTGATTCTGTGTGGTTTAGTATTGAAGCAGCGAAAAAGGCAGGATTTGTGTAAACCTTGGGCAATCTCCACCTAACAGTTGTTACATGATGGCACACAATATAAGAGAAAACAAAGTGCCTACAGTTTTTGGGAGTGATTGAAATGGTGAGCCCTGCCAACACGAGCAGGTGAGCCTGCAGGCACAAAACCAAAAAGTCCTATTCTGTGCAGTGCAGGAGGAGGGTCCTGGAGGCTGTTTGAAATGCAACCAGCAAATCATTCCCAAAAGAAATTTTTGAGCTTAGCTACTTAAAGAGAGCTTAGCTCTAAAATCCCTGGTTAGCTCCTTAATGCTGCTTTACTGGAGTTAATGTTAAAATAAATCTTCCAATATGCATCAGGAATCTTTATTTCTCGGTAAACAATTAATATAATAAAGTTGCATAGTTACAAATCAAAATGAGGGAATGACAAACATAAACCAGCAACATTTTTGATTTATCACCACTTTAAGAGCAGAATTTATGGCTGTATTCAGTTATGTAGATACACACAGGAGTAAAAGGCTTTGCTGCTTTTGCACAAGCTATCCAGATCCCAGGTCGAGATACAAGGAGAGCCCAGGTAACGCTTGACCCTACACCACTGCAAGCAATGGGAGTAGTGACTTCAGTGAGAAAAAAATTGAGTTCTTACAGCAAAATATAATGAAGTAGGTTTCTTCATGCATTTTCTGAAAGTACTATAAATGCTGAGATTTATCTTTTCTTTTTTTACCAGGGGGACGGAGAAACTTTCCCTTTTTTTGCCTCTAACACAAATGTCAATAAGCTGTAACATTATAAATGTTTATACTGTTTATGGCACAACTACACAATGCAGCACATTTCAAACAGTAAATAACTGAGGTTATAAAGAGAAGGATGATTTCAAAATATTTCTTCTAGATGCAAGATAAGGGGATGTGGCACCTCGCACTATTCATTTGCTAGTGCATCGGTGTGCCTAAAAAAGGGGGAAAAAGACACTATCATAAAATAGGATAATTTTCACTTACTTAGGGAAGGTGGGTGTAGGACAAAATGGGAATTTGTGCTACTCCCATCAGCATCACTTCATTGAGCATCTGACCAGATTATTTCACTTCCTCATCTCCTCTGTAAGCCTTCCCCTCCTCTGTGAGAAAAAAGGATCACTCAGGACTCCAAGCTTCCCTTGAAAGTGCTCCACACACAATTCCCTCTTTTGGACTCTATGAGCTTACACGGCTCTGACTGAAGATTTGATTTAAACGGCTCGTACCCAACATCTGCTTCCCAGTAATATATACATCACATTAAAAAAAAAAGAGATAAAGACCACTGGGACATCTAATTACAGTTCAGTATGCCATAACCCACATCAGAGAGGTGCAGCATGAGGCTGTCAGGTCACCCACGAAGCCCTGCACTGGCTCTGGCTCAGCTCCTTCCTTTCACAAGTTGCCCCTCACATCATGGAGACATTCATGTGTCTCCACAGGGAAAGCTGCAGAAATATCACAGACCTTGTACAGCATTAAAGTAGCTGGTTAATTAATTTTCTTAAACAAATTAAAGGCTGATTAGTTAAACTGTGGAAGTACTTTAATAAAACCTTAGAATAAAAGCCAAAGAGAAGAGGTGCAATTCAGCAGGTCAGTGAAATGGGCTGATAGAGGTGAATAAGTGAAAGGGATGAAAATGGTTGAAAATCTACAAAATATATGCCTACAGTGGATACATTTATAATTAATACCACACCATGCCATTGTATTATTTAATTAATTTCACACATTACAACGGAATGACAGCATTCTTCATATTTAATTGTCTTCTGAGTGCATAACAAAGGGGGGAATGCCAGGTCCCAGAGTTAGTGCTTCTGTCATTACATTGCTAGGAATTTTCATCATGGTTTAACACTTGGTTACAGCCAGGATTTAGTTCTGGGAATTATTTTCTCCACGTCAGACACCTAGATTTAAAAACAGTAGCTAGCCATAGACTGTACTTCAGAGCCAATGAAACACACCAATTTATCTTCACTTTGCATACACCACTCAGACTCCTTCTTCCAAAAACCCTCCTTCAGATACCTCCCACTAAGGGAATGTTTGCAGTAAAGCACTGCAGGTGTGAACATGGCTACACCAGCTTCATCAGCTTTTATTTGCTCTCAATTTACAAACATTGCAATTTTAGTTTCTATTAACTGCAGTGATACAAAGAAGTTTCTGACAGTGCTGAAATAGATCGATAATAGTAATTAAAAGAAAATTACAATTACAAGGAGTCCATACTTTACTATGCCCTGCATAGATCACTAAATTTTAAAGGCCACTGGGTCATGTAGTCTTACATTATTAAACAACAGGCACAGAACTTTGGTTTAGGTCATTTAAATTTCTCTGCTTTCACTTTCAGCCATTGGCTCACGAAAATTAATTTTTGCAGAAAGGATGATCTTTTACACAACTCATCTGAAAACCATCTATTTGGCTACCACCCTGACTTTGTGTTCCATTCTTTGCAGAAGGTGACATCATTTCACGACCATGTCTCTGGCAGAGAGGAGATCCAACTTCTAGGTTTTGTTTCATGACAAACTCAGAAATTCATGAATCTCAGTAAAAATTCCCAGAAAAAAAAATCCTATTTTCCAAAATAGTAGGAGGCTTCTTCAGCTGAATTTAACCCTTAATTTTTGGAAGCGTTTTCCATTTCGTCAAAAGCTTGTCCATCCATCTAATTTGGGGAATATTTACTCAAAATACTTACTTGGAGAGGCTCAAATGTATGTGAGGACAAGAGCCAAATACCTGGCCAACATCCTGGTGTCCTGGGATGCAAATTGATGTATTTAGTCCCAAAGGGAGTGGTAGCAAGGTTTGACCATACCTGATCAGCATCCTCAGACACCTGCAGACTCATGTGCTGACAATTTCATCACAATGTGAGTCTGATAATTCTGACTTGTATGGAACAAATGGTTACGAACAACCTTTTGGCAGCCCAGACTGACAGAGGTCAGATATTTATCTCTCTAATAGGCAGAACACATATAAAGGTTAAGTCTTGAGGTAACATAATTGTCCAGCTTCAGAAGCAGGGAGTCATGATTTTATAAACTGGTGCATACAGCAACAGAAGAGTTGTTGCATGCAGCTCATTACTCAGGGAAAAGAAAATTAGAATCACTCCAAGCAACACGTAACTCCAAGATAAAATTACAATTTCCAGTTGTTACACACTTCACATCCTAATATCAACAGGAACTTCAGGGGACCAACATCTTTGGATCCAAACACCATATTCCCCATTAATCCAAAGTTTTGTGGTTTTGTGGGTTTTTTTGCTAAATGTAAAAGAAGAGATAGACAGGCATTTTTGGACTAAATCTGAACTTTTCAGAGAACTCTTATACTTTAAAAAAAATCAGCCAAGTTTCAGAGACTCAGAGCACAGACACTCTGTTCTGGTTTGCTCCTTGCAAACTGCCTGGATTCCTCAGTATGTGCTATACTGTCCCCTGTCACACTTCAGTATAGGAAAGGTCTCTGTATGGTTTTGGTTTAGCCAGAATGTATTTCAGGGCAGGAAATGCTGCCCAATTAGAAAAGATGTCATGCATTTTTCTGATTTCTGGGACTGTCATCCTACCAAGTTTCCTAAATCAAGTATCCCACTAAGGATTCCACTTTCCTCTCCAATAGTTCATTTTCCTCCAGCCTATTTTACCTTGTTTTCCTACCCTTTCAATACCACTTAGCCACTTAAATCCTCGTCCATCACATCAACTTAGATCACGCTGTGCTGTGCAAGGTGTCTCTCAGGATGTTACCTTTCTCCCCTCTCTGTCATACATCCTGATCCCCTGAGCAGCCTGGCTCTGTAACTCCAGGCTTGGAAACCTACACCTCTTATTCTGCCTCAAATCATCTTAATCCCCCCGATTTCTCAATTTGTGTGTCATAATCCTCTCCATCAAAACCTTCTACTGAGGCTCTACATGCACTCAACAAGAAAATAACTTTGATTTGCAGTCATGTTGGCCTCAGGTGGGAACTCCAGCCTCGACCTAATGTTGTCTAGGAGGGAAATGACACCATTCCTACTTTGGCCAGGACTGGCTGCGTTTGAAGAACTACAACCCTCGGTAAGAAAACACGCATTTCCTTTTCTCAAACTGATTTTTTTTTTTTAAATCTTCCAATTTATCTCCTTAATTTTGGCATAAATAGCACTCCAGTGCTTAAGGCATCTTCATTCACTTTAAGCACCTGTATCCCATAGAGCAGTCTACATCTACAACATCAAGACAAAATCCCAAACTTCCTTGGCTATATCCTTCTTTATGAGTGAGAGATCTGCCTGCAGGGAGGAAAAGAAACCCCCTGCAATGGTATTCCCCCTTCTCATCTAGCTCCTTAACATTTAGCAAAAAAGCATTTGATGCTTTATGTGGGACAACGAGGGTTGGATGTGGGAAAAACAAGGGAAATTTGGAAAGTCACCTTTCACTCAGCTGGCTTTTAGGGCTGTTCACTCTGGTTTCACTCCATCCCTCACCACCACACTAAGAACTCAAAGAACAACAGGACCTGCACCCAAGGTCTTTACTGCTAAGCTCATTTTCTGCAACTTTATCTGAAATGACACCATCATCAGCTTTGATGCTTTTATCCAACACCCAGGGCCAAGACACAGAGCTAAAACCTTCCAGAATCAAGAGGTTAAAGAACTCTTCTCTCTCCTGCTTGCCTTAAGAAGGAACCTGCTTTCTAACAAGAAACATTGCTTTTAATCAGAGTATCTCTCCCAAATTAAGATTACAGATTTACTTACTCTTCACTTGTGAACAGTGTTTGAACACACTGCTGCTGGGGGGCAAAAAAGTCAAATCCCAGACAAACAGTACCAGTTAAAATAAATGTTAAAAACCAAATGAAGATAAAGAGCATTAATAACTGCAACCATCCAGAACACACCAACCAGCTCAAAAGACTTAAATGTCACAAATGAAGATATATTACAAAATAATAAAAAGATCTCCCCTGAAGGACAGGGGAAAGGGAAAATGTAGACCCAGGGAGGAAAGGCTGACTGTTTACCTACCTGTTCTCAAAATCACTTCAGTTCTTTTCAGACACCAGGGAAAGCTGGAGTTGGAGGGGTTTGAAATCAAGTAGATATACACCAATACCTACTAGAGGCTCCAGAGCCATAACATAGCTCTTCATGACAAGGGAATCTTACTGTTGGCTCCTTTATTAAAAAGGAGTTAATGTTTCATTTGTTTGAAGGTAAATGACAGCTGCTCTAGGATCACTGGAGTTCATGATACCTTGCTACTGTTATTACATTTTGATTACCGTTCGCCACTTCAGGTGTGTCTCAATTACACAGCACCCTGTCAAGATTCTCTTCCCTGTCACAAATATTGCAGGTGGTTTATTTCCCATGTGTATGTTAGAGAAAGAGGTTAAGCTCATCCTTTAAATCTGTACTGCTTGGGCATAGAAATCTTCTGTTTGTTTTACATATGAAAGCACAAAAATCTGGAGATAATGCTGCATTTTTACAAAAATCAGGTTCCTCTGAGTCTGAAACTGGTTATCTTAAAAAGATGTACTACATTTACAACCGTGCTAATGTCACCTTCTTACACAGCCTTACTCTACAACCTGGTTTCAGATGGGCAGCCCTCACAGGATCTGGAATTTAAGCTGCAAGTATTATCACTTCTGTCATATTTGCTATAAATAAAATGGAACAATGTCAAAAGATGCTACTCAGTACAGAGTCAGGGATGGAATTTTAAAGGAGCTCTACAAAATCTGTGGCAAAGCCTGCATTTAAAAAAAAAGTAGATTTTATATAGTGAGGATATGTAAGTGCAGAATTGATAATTAAAAAACAAACAAACAAAAAAACCACTAAATGGTGTTCTAAGAAAAAACTGTTAAAATGTTAAAAAATGAACTGAGGCTTTTTCTTCTGTCTATGGCCCTGAAGATAAAAAGCTCTAGAGAAAAATTAAAACAAGTCCTAAAGCCATTAGAGTTGCATTTTAATAATGAATTTCTCTACACTGACTCGTGCATGCATTATTTGTTGTAGTTATTGCCTGTTTTCTATATTAGCTTCGGCCACAAGCTCAACTGCATAAATGTTAACACACTTAGCAGTTAAAAAAGCTTTAATTCAGATTCCATGAAAGATATTTATGTTTTCTCTCCTCAAACAGTTTCTCAAATTTCGGCTGTAGTTGAAGAACTAGACCAAAAAAAAATGAAACAAATCTCCCTGTCAATCAAACATTTAAAATTATATTAAAAAAAAAAAAAAAAAAAGAAATTACATTCAGGCTCAAAAGGTAATCCTAGGGCAGGATTTAAAAAAATTGCTCATTCAGAGCTTCTTTTCATATAAGTGGCAAATTTGCCACCAGCTTCAGCCAGAGCAGATGCAGAATTGTAATCAAGTCCTGCAATGGGTTACAACTGCCCAAAGACTGAGCTGAAAAGGAAGGCTGTGACAGGGGACATCCCAACTGGCCCCACCTACTTTGACAGGGACTTCTTCCACCGCTTTTGGATGACAAGGCAGCAATTCTAAAACCCCCACCACTAAAACAAACATCCACACACGGTACTGGAATCATAAGACACCTCTTCTCCAACACAGGAATGTCTTGTTGGTGAATCCCAGCAGCTCAAGGCCACCCCCTTGTATTTGCACAGAGCATGAGCTGCCTCTCTGGAAACAAGCTTCTAAATTAATCCCTAATTAAAATAATCCTTTTGAGACAGACTACAATCACTTACCTCATCCACATTCTCAAAGGCATTGATGATGTCATATGGTAAACAGGACAGAAGATCAATCACAAACCACGTCTTCAGGTAGTTCATCCGTATGAGCTTGGGATCAGATATAACCTCTCCCCCGGGGCCAACAAAGGTCGTGTGAAAGTTCAAAACAATGTCAACCAGAAAAATAACGTCCACGACACTGTCCAGCACGAGCCAGGCAATGTTGTTCTGCTTTGTCTTGAAGGACACGTTATATGGAACCATGATTGCTGTGTAGAAGGTTAGAATTAAGATGACCCAGTCCCAGGTAGTCTTAAAAGCACAATAGTGGAGTATAATGTGTGGTGGAGTCTTTGGAGCTTCTTGCTTGTACTGAGGAAGAATATCAGATCCCAGCTGGAGAACCTGTAAGAGACAGAGAGGTGGATGTTACTGCTCTCAGTGAGTGGGATCCAATACGGGGACTTACGGATTTCTGTAAGGGGCAGCACAAAGATGGGACTGTGCTCGTTGGACACTGCAAGGCAACCCGCAGTTCCTAAACTATCTGATTTATTTAGGATGTGTGTAGGCAGCTATCACTCAATGAAAGGGAGCAGCATGGCATCTGAGGATACTCCTGCACAAAGCGAGGCCTTTGCGGATGGATTGAGGGGAAACCACGCCAACAGCAAGAGAAGAGAGGCTCCATAAAGAGGTTTTGGGTACTGCCACAGCAGCTTATGCTCTGCAGTTATGAACACAGAATCACAGAATGGTTTAGGTTGGAAGGGACGTAAAAGACGATCTATCTCCAGCCCTCCTGCCATGGGCAGGGACACCTTCCACCAGACCAGGTTGCTCCAAGCCCCATCCCACCTGGCCTTGAACACTTTCACGGATCAGGTATCTACAGCTTCTCTGGCAACTTGTTCCAGGTTCTGACCATCCTCCCAGTAAGGAGTTTCTTCCTAACATGTAATCTAAACATGAGGATTCATTCACCTTTGGAATCCTTACAAGACTAATTCTTGTGCCTGACCTCTTTTTTAAACCACTGCTAAGCCAGAGCAACACCGTATCAAAGGTGAAACAGACTCCAGCCTTGCTGGCCAACCTCCTAAAATGAGGCACTGTGTGCACAACTTCTGCCCTAACACCCAGCCTATATCATTCTTCCCGTTTTCTTCAAAAAGCTGCTGTTCCCAAAAGATCAATATCACTACTGGGTTCTCTTTTATTTCCTGTAATTACTTCTCTTTTTTTTTGATAGGACTATAATCTCCTGCATGCTCACTATTGTAAAATTGTGGAACTGGAAACACTGCAAAAACCAAGCCGAATTCACTTCGGGCATTCCCAGCTAATCTAATTACCTCTTATCTCAGTCCAACACAAGAAACAAAGGCATGAAGGAATGCACACATGGCAATTTATTGCACTGACAACTGCAAGATCCATTTGGGGATACATCTGGGGATCTGAAGTCTGTATGGGATAAAATAAATAACTACAGCAACTTTAAAGCTCATTTCAGCCCTACACCTGTCCCATACTGGGGCTGATGCACCATATTTCCAGGGACAGTTGGATTGAAAACAGCAGCCTCAGACGTGTAAAACTGATCAAACACAGGATGCTTCCTTGATAGAGAGGAGTAAATGGCTCTGAATAAACTGTGTAACAACTAAGAGTATGAATTCAAGCACCACAGATAGGGATTCTCTGAAGTCTTGTCTTTTAGATGTTTTTAAGAGAAAGCTGTTACTGAGATCAGACAGTAAAAGTCTGGCTCTGCTGAAAATCTGTTCTTCAGGAATCACCAAGGGACAACAGCAGCCTCCCTCATTCTGGGATGGGGAATGTGGCTTCCCAAGATGTCAAATCTGGACCAATGTCAGGATGAAGAGATGCAAACCTGCTTCTGCCAACCTGTTCCCATCCTCCCTAAGGTCATATTTAGCAATCATGATCTGTAAAGGAAAGTCAGTGGAGCTGACACAACAAAAAACTAACTTGCTACATTAATCAGCCATTTGTTTTCTACAGAGTCAGTAGAGTTGCACAAATTTATCCATGGCCAGAAAAGCACTGGATGCACTACACAGGCAGCAGAGAGAGAAGCAGAGACCTCCAGGAGCCCATGGCTGCTCCCTTTGCCAACAGCCTTGTCTCACACCAGCTCCAGCGTAACATGAAGCCCTCTGTGGAGGGGTGTAGTCCCAATGGCATTTGCCAGCGACACCCACAGACGCCAAACCCTTGGTGAGACCCATAAAAACATTAAACTCCAGGTGTCCCTTCCTCAGTGCCCAGGACAGACTGACTGTACTCCTGTAACCACTGGGACACACTGAACTTGCTGGTGGATCCATGGGTTTTCCCTGTAACTAAAGCAGGGATCAACACAATCATTTTCTCACAGCAGCCTTGTGAAAATTTCTTTCAAAGCCAAAATTTTCGCCTGCACTTAACACACCATTTTGGCTTTGCCTTGTAGTTTGGTTGTTACCTCCAGCTATCTCTTTGGACTCATTAGTGTCCAACACTTCGCTGGTAAATCAGCACTGGGACTTCTTTCCCTGGTTCCTTCAGGCCTGTTTGTTCCCTGCCTTGTTCACTGGGGCAGGAGCTGGAAACATCCTCACTAGAGCTGGAAAAATATGCTACTTAGGGCTCAAGCAGAATGCGATTAACATAGGCTTGATAGTTCCCTGTGCCTCTGGTGGTAGAGTGCTCAGGAGCTCCCACGATACTGTAAAAGCATAATTATTATTCTTAACATAATATCATGCTGAGTTTGACATGGTGAGTGGGTGGCAAGTGGCTGTGGAGACCACTGAACTATAATGATTATTTCTTTCATGCTGCATGAATTTTTAATTTTAAATCACCAAAGAATACACAATATCTTGTTAGTCAGCTGCATTCACCACAGACTGTCTGAATTATTCCTGTGTACAGCTAATGAAAATGACTGATAACTGTTAAGTCTGATAAGGTGAGCAGCGCATTCTGCAAGGGATGAGCTGTGAAGATAATGTTCCTCCTCAGACACAGAGATATGGAAAATGAGGCCTGTACAGCAATGGTGAACCTCCACTCAGTCTGCCTTCCTCACAGCACTTTGTCTACAAAGCACTTTCCAGCCATAAACTACTTTTAAGAGAGGAGTCTGCACACTCTCCAAGCAACAGTTCCTGAGTACAACCTCATCCCACCTATTCCTGAGCACACCTACTCCCTTACCTGAGGTTTTGCTGCTGACTGATCTAAATTTTCCTTGCTGTGTAGTGGTCCTGGTGAACAATTTCCTCCCTCATCCTTTACAGCTGCTTTAGACTCTTCTGAATATTTTTACCGTATCTTCTCCTGTCTTCCCTTCTCCAGACTAAACCAAGAATGGATATAACTGGAACTACAGGACACTGAAATGTCATGAATTTGAAAAGCATGAGGCGTCAGTAATCCAGCATTTATCCCATACCAATATGGGATCATTCAGGGGAAAACATCACACTGCCAACACCTGAAAACTGGGGTTTCCATTCTCATTATTTAATTTGAGTTTTTATTATCAAAGTTCACTAAAACCAGGAAGGGAATGAAAAAAAAAACCCAAAAAACACACCACCACCAAACATTTTAAGATGCTATCAGTTCTACAGGACAAGTTCTCTGGCACAAGGGCTGACATTTACAGTAGCTTATGTATTTTGACCTTACATTTTTGACCCATTTATTTTTCACTACTAATGGGCATGAAGATGAAAGCAGTACCTCTGTTTTATCAGTTAACCTGAAGGTGTTCACTTGTTGCACCACCTGCACTGTTCAGGAAATGTTTGCAACCTCCCGGAGAGTTCATTTCATCAGTTCTGAAGATAAAAATGATGAGGGAAATACTGCAGGAATGGCTTGGCAAGGAGGTCAAGATTAGGGTATATATGCAGTCCATGGGGACCTATGCAGACAGGGATGCTTCCAAAGAGGTTTCTCAAACAACCCCATTTCCCTGGGAGAGGGACTCAAGGACATCAATCCTGGTTCCATGTCACTGTGAGACAGCACATAGAGGAGCACACTGTGCACCCCAAGTTGAGGAACAACCAAGAAGCTGAGGATTGTGTGCACGGAAATAGGGCCATTTAAGTAAAAGTGTCCTACAGAGAGTGCTTTTATGACCTGTCCTAAAAACACGGGCTTGCCACATGGTGCTGCTTTAGGACGAGTAGAGGCGAGGCTGAAAAATCAGAGTCGGGAAATATTTTCCTCTAAGAATATTAATTTACCAGTGGGAATTAGGGTGGGTTTTCTTCCCCCCCTGCCCTAGGAAGGGATCAGGCTGGTGTCCACCCCACTTACTTCGGCCAAGCGGGAGTGCTTGTGCACCACCTCAGCCTTGTTCATCGGCGTCAGCTGCTGCAGGACGCTCCGGCTGTTGGTCAGCGCCCGCGTCAGCCGGGCAAACTTGGTCCAACCTGCAAAAAAAGAAGGAAACCACGTCAGAAATCGTGTCAGAACTACTCAGGCCTCATCCAGTGCCAGTAAATCTCCTTTGTGCTCGACGATATGCGGTCTCAGACATGAACAGTTTCTCTAAATTGCCGCACGGAGCAGCTTCAGGCTCCGGGCTTAAAGACCTTGCAAAAGAGGAAAAATACTGCTCCTTCAAGGCAAACACGGGTAAATGTGAGGGGAATCAAAACATTCTTTCTTCTGCCTTCTGGAGACATTGTGTTAGAGGGATGACATCATGTTTTCAGCCTTCTGGGGACATACTCTGCTGCTGAAATCTAATTCTAAGCCACTGAAGTTCATGCAAAGGCTTCCCAAATCTGCAAATCCTGCTGAAGGAAAATCCTCCCCAGCTACAGAAAGGCTCCTGCTGATTCAGGACAGCTGGAGCAGCCCCAGAAGTCTGATCCTTAAGTCTTTACTGTTTTTTGCCCCAACCAAACTTCAGGGACAAAAATAAAACTGAAAAATAAAAAAGACTGCACCAGCAGCAATGCTTCAGACTAAAAAAAAAAAAAAAAAATCATTAAGCCTTTAAAGTCAAATTAAGAACTTGATTTTAAATGGCATTAAGAAATACATTTAGCTATTATAGTAACGATAAACAGCTGCTTTAACTGTAGCCTGATACCCACACACTGGGCTGCCCCTGAGGAACATTTTCCTGCAGCACCCAGCAAGGAGCAGTTTGTTACTGACAGCAGCACCAACCCAGGAACGTGTCACCAAGTCATTCCTGCTGGAAAAACATCCAAATGTTTTGGCGTGGATGAATTAGTGGATGGGGTAGATGGGTGCAGAAAAGAAAACACCAGGATTTTCAGCAGTGTAGCACCTCAGTATTGAGCAGGAAAACTGAAAGTCCAAGTATCTTCAGGAGGGAAACATATTCCCAAGGACACCGAAGGAGATGCTCAACATTCAGTTTAGTGAGGTATAATTTCATTTTTTTTTTTACCAGAGAGGTGTGGATAAAATATCAAACAAGTTATGGACAGGAAAAAGGTTCAGGAGAAGGTTTAACTTTCATTTTATTTGAATGTTGAGTAGGTGAAAACTGGGGGAAAGATTCATATCTGAGAAACAAAACACAACATTTCTACATTGTAATCATCATAGAATCACAGAATGGTTTGGGTTGGAAGGGACCTTAAAGATCATCTCATTCCAACCCCCTGCCATGGGCAGGGACACCTTCCACCAGACCAGGATGCTCCAAGCCCCATCCAACCTGGCCTTGAACACTCCCAGGGATGGGGCAACCACAGCTTCTCTGGGCAACCTGTGCCACTGCTAGGCTTATTTTTAAATGCCTTTTGCTGACAGGAGTCAGGGACTTGGAAATTTAAGGGAAGCCCTGAGGGAGACGAAATAAGGAGCAGGGAACAGAAAAGAGTAAAACTTCAAGAAAAAAATGATGTACAACTTGGTTTTGCCATTTACCACATACATATCACATTCACACAAATGTAAATCCATTGTTCATCATTTAACAATCAGAACAGCTCAAAATATCATGACATGCCACCAGCACTGCACAAATATTTGTGTCTGGCTATTTATACATGACCTCAAAAATTCACATAAAAAATTCACTGGGAAAAGGTAAAAAATAGAAGCATTTTATTAACTTTTCAAATGTAAACTTGAAATGTGAGCTTTGGATATGTCTCATGCTTCTGGAGCTTACAGGGATATTCAATTAGGAATATGCATTTTCTGTATGAAACAAGGTCAAGGCAGACTACAGTGATCTATGAACTATTAATTTCTAGAAAAAAATCCTTGTGCTTTTCCTTTTCCTAATTGTCTATAAAACTGCAGGAAGGAGACAGCTTTAAGACAGAAGTCAGAACTGTTCTTTATCTTTCTAAACCAGCCATTTCAAAGAGCAAGTGAGCCTGGTAACAGCATCATGACAGCTCTGCCCCAGCATTTCTAGTAATTGCTGGAGGCCACAGTGCACCCAGGTGATTTATTTTGGGTCACTGCAAACACACAGCAAGAACCAGGGAGAAAGAGCAGCTCTCCTCCAGGAAGGTGTTCACCCACTTCCAGACCTGGGCAGGTACTTACAGACACATGCACACAGTCACTGTCTTCTTCCCCTGGAAAAATATTTCCCTGTGGTCCATAAGGACAAATATGGCCCAGTCCCCAACCTCTGTTCTGTCATCCTGCCTCACAGTTGATATGAGAGCAATGGAAAAGTGCTCAGCAAAGCCCAAACCACCACAGACAAACTGCTGGATAGAGCCCCAGTTGCTCTCACTCCTCACATCTCACATCTCAGTGTTGTCAGCTACTCCAACTCCTGACAGGAACACCAGCAGGGAGAAGTGCAAAGCCCTGTACCTAAGGAGGTACAACCTCCTGCACCAACACATGCTGGAAAGTGGTTTGGCAGAAAATGGTTCAGGGATTCCCAAGGGACCAAATTGAACATGTCCATGCTGGAAATCCTTGGCTGAACTAGACCCAGAACTGCCAGCAGGTCCAGGAAGGTGATCCCTCTCATCTCCTCCTCACTGCTGAGGCCAGTTCCTGCAGTAGTGTCTAGTTAGAGCAGGATTTGGAGAAGAGTCAGGAGCTGGCAATGACAGGAGATGGCTTCGTGTACTCTCTAGAAATCCTTTGTCATGGTGCTTTGCAGGCTGAGAGATCCCACTCATAAAAATACAGGGTTTAAAATGCCTCTCTTATAAAAGCAGAACTGGTAGGAAATCTCTTGTCACTGTTTTAGGTACAAAAAGCATCTGTCCTGCATTAACCACAAATGCAGAATTCCTGGGGAAGTTAGGGAAGATGGAGCAGCAAGCTGCATACCAGACAACAGCAATCCTTTTGCTGTAAAAATAAAAAGAAAGGAAAAACTACTATTTTTTCCAAATCCTTCTTTACCACCATGTGAGATCATCAATACCATGCGAAAGAAAGAAGCCACACATTTTAGCATTCAAGGTTACCACTCTGCTCGTCTGGTCTGACCTCTTCTTTTCACAGCACAAACCATTTCATCGTGTCCTTTCTCCACCAAGACCAAAGCTTCGCTTTGTGCCAGAGCAGACCTTTTGCAAAACCTTTCCAGCCTCGCTTAGAGACCTCACATTTTCACATTTCTTTCAGCCCTGTGAAGCCCATGGTTCTGGACATTGGAAGCACAGAATACGCTAACATGACTTCTTTCTCCAATTCAACACCAAGTCCAGCATTATTTTACCTGCTCCAATCTATCCACCTGCAATAGTGTGAAAAAAGTACCAGGTTCTTTTGTTTCCTATTTACAACCCAAGAGAATTAAAAACACAGCAACAGCAAGATGCTGGGTTATGAGTGGGAAGGTGAAAATGTATACAGGCTGCCTCGTGTCTGAAATAATCTGCACAGGGTACATTTCTCTGTTTCTTGACCTTGTTGTAGACTAGACAAGTTCAGAATTATATTTAAAACCAATGTATATGTTTAAATAGACCAGGGAAAATTTGCAAAGCTGCCTACTGCTGTCAATGTTTCTTCAAACGATTCTCTCCTTTCTTTTCCTCTATAGACAGAGACTTGAAAAGAATGATAATTTTATCCCAAGTATAAGTGACCGCCTGTCCTCACAGATATTTTCAGTTTGGAAGGAGTAAAGGAGCTGCACAAATAGCAGGTGCAAGAGGGGCAAAAACAAAAATGTACTCGTGAGAAAATGCAACACTTCTGATGCTCTCTTCAGCTCAGCTGGATTGCGTCTTTCTTCCACAGCACCACTTGAAAAATAGCATCCTGAACTTTCACCATTGCACTCAGATTCTTGGGAAAAAAAGCAGCAGCATCAGATCACACACCAGATCAGGCCAGCAGCTGCTCCTCCTTACAAGAAGTTAAACTGGGTTTTCCAAAGATGTGAACTACCTTGAATGGAAAATTCTGGAATAGCAGACACAAAATGATTGTTTCCCCTGGTTCTCTTTAATTACTTTCTTATTCAGGGACAAAACAAAAAGCATTTGTTCCCCTGCTTTTATAAAAACCCCCTCATGATCTGCATTTATTCTCAGGATCCAAAACAAAGATCTCTTAAACAGGAACCTAGCAAAATATTTCCCTGTTTCTATCCATTATTCAAAGTAAAATTACTGCATTCTCAATAAACTGGAGGTTTAACAGTTACAGGAATAGGACATGAAAAAAGCAAACATGCTGATAGACATGAGCTAAACTCTCTCTGCCCTGGCCCAGCTGTAATGCTGCCCTTCCAGGAATGCAACTTTCTTCTTCCTCCATATATTTTAGACACAGTTAAGTATTTTACATCCACAAAGTATTGTCCATGTCTCTTGCCCTGAAAAGGACTGCCAATCTGACAGCCCTCTGACTGTGGGTCTAACTGAGACAGAGATGACTTTGTGGCATCCCTCACACAACAGCTGAGCCAGAGGTTTCTCTGAAGAGAAATAAAACCAGGAGTACTAAATTAATTCTTTTTTTAAAAAATAGGTATTTTTTCTAAACCTTAGATGCTGTGACATTGGCTGAAGCTGTTGATGTTGTGTGACAGGATGCCTGGGGGAGTGCAGGAGCATGGCAGGGAGGGAGGCGATAGTCAGGTGAAGCAGACAGAGCACCCAAACACCTCCTCAGAGGAGGAAAGGCTTTCCAAAAGGGTCTGGGGATATCACTCAGCCACTCCCTAGATTCATGCACCTCACCAAAATTACATGGTGCCTGAGGGGGAAATGGTATTTCCAGGTTAGAACTTGCCGCTATTGTCCCTCCAACACCAGAACGTCCAAACTGTCCTACTCACTACAGCACGTGCTTCCATCAGCTACTTCTCCAACAAGAGCAGTATTATGGCCACACATCTTTCTCCCTGAGATCTCAAATCCATCCTTCTGTTTTAGCCTGGACAGCTGGGATGGGCACAGCTCTGTGGCAGCTGCTCTCCAAAAACTTCTCCTCCACCACCGCACTCTCTGCTTTCTCTTCGTGCAAAAGCCTTTCCAGCCTCATTTAGAGACTTCACATCTTCACACTCCTGCCAGCTGCACCCTTGCACTGCCACAGGGACCTCTCTCTGCCCTTCTGGTCACCAACCTTCTTCCCAACAACACACCCTGCAGATGGATCCAGCACACAAACATCCCCATCCATCTCCAACACCCCTCCTCATCTCTGCTGCCTTCCCTGGGTAAGGAGAAATGCCAGCCAGCTCCAAGATGCTGTTGCAGTGTATGGCAGAGCATAAAAAAGAACCAGAGCAAAAGCTGTCCAAAGAAAGTGCATCAAGGGAGGCTTCCCCAAGCAGGAGTGATGCTGGAAGGGATGAGACAGAATCATTGAATCATTTAGGTTGGAAAAGACATTTAAGACTCTTTCCTAGAGGTTATATGGAGACAAAACCTTGGAATCAGAAGGATTTCCAAGCTCACAAAGCTCACAAAACAGAAAGTATTTTCAGATATAACTATACGCAAGTGATAAAACCCTTAGAACTCTCACCATTATTTAATTAGGAGTTGAAAATTTGCAGTCTCTCTGGGTTTGTGTACACTTCCAAATATAGATCTAACCACCCAGCTAGCAGCCACACTGAAAAAAAAATATTTAGTTCGTAAACTATATTATATTATTTTAAAGCTAAATTCATACATCAGAGTTTATGAAGAGTTTAAAATCTCAGGTTGAAATGTTAATATCCTTTATACTGCACTTGCTTTGAAAAACCTAGACATGACTAGTTGCCCCTAATAAAGCATTAGTGCTGCAATTAACCTTTTTGTCAGGGTTTGTCTGGTCTTAAATAATGATGACTTTTCAATCAGTGTAACAGGGAACTATCCCCTACCTTAGACTGCAGGGAAAGCACTTGGGTTAAGAATTATATTCTGTGTGAAAAAAAACAATTGCAGAGGGCAATTCCAGCAGTGCTCATGTTGATTCCTGCCCGCAGGAGCAGAAGGAACAGATCCCGACCATGGAAAGATTGTTCTGATCTCACTGTGAAGCACGAAACAGTTAACATGTAGAATGCTTAAATAATATATAATTTATGATTTGGCCACAAGAGCAAAGAGCGCTAGCACTGCTCAGAGTTACAAAGTGTGGAATTCAATTGGTAACACAGATCCTCCTTTGGCATAAATAGTTAGCATGTATAAATCCCAGCTATTTCTAGACTTTCAAGCAGTAAAATCATTACAATGGCTGGCTGTTTGCTCTTTACTGCAGGCAAAGTATGTCTGAAAGAATTCACTGTCTCCTTGAAAAACTTAATAATCCTGGTATTGGATTTTTAGAGAGAGAGAGGGGGATAAACAGGATTCCTGAATAAACAGATTAATAGTCAAACAATGTTCAATCATTCCCATGATGCAGTAAAAATATTTCTGGACTGAGAGGCTATTAAAATGAAATTCAAAATATTGGGATAAATTTCCAGAATTTAAATTCTGTGTGTTCCATTGTCTGATAATGCACTGCACTCCTGGGATAATTTTTACATGCAACCTCCCTTCCTGCTCAGTGTTGTCTTCCCAGTTACCATCTACCCACTGCAACTGCTGGGGAGCTCAGCATGGATGAAGAACTAATGGGTAATCTTGGGCATATCATTTTACCTCTCTGAGCTTCAGTTTCTCCTCCTTAAAATGAAGATAATGCTAATTGCCTAATTTGCAAGCCATTTTGAGATCTACTGATAAGAAGAGCTAAGATTTATATAACTCTAGACTACACTTGGTATACATTTTAAAATTACAGTATATTTTTTAATTTAATTCTCAAATAGCCTTAAATGTACAGTGCCCAAGTTCTCACACATTTCACTTTTCTGCCAATAAGGCTAAACTTTCTACACACACACAGGGCCACTGGGGATTTACCTACCATAGGTGTATAAAAACAGGTGCAAATTTTGGGAAGAAGAAGGGAAAAAAACGAAAATACTAAATACTATAAATGTCAGTCAGCTGGCTTTTAGGAGTTGGTCAGATAGCAAAGTGCTCATCCCATCACATCGCTTGATCATGGTTCTGTATTTGAATCACTTGAGACACAGAGTGACCAAAGCCTCTTGCACAGTGACCTCCACCAAACTGACCCTGTGTGACACTCTCAACGAGATATTGAGACCATGCAGTTCAGTAAATTACAGGTTAAATGGGTGAAGAACTTGCTACTTGGCAAGTATCAAACAAGGAGCAGTGGAAAATAGTAAAAATTTATTCCTGGGAGCCTTCTGGACCCCAGTGGCCAGGCATTCTATTCAGTGCTTGTCTCCGGGGTTTGAAAGTCCTTATAAAATGACTGATAGAAGTGTCAAATGACAGGAGGATTAGAGGAATGTTAAACAGCAGTGAGGGCAGTCATGCAGGATGATGTGCTTGATAACTGGGCACATGCCATTAAAATGTGTTTTAAGTGCAAGACAGTCATCTAGGGAAAAGCAATGCAAATTGTAACTCCAGCACATGAGAGGGAAACATCCCAAGCAAAGAACGGTTCTGAAAAAGATCCAAAGGTCTTGGTAGATGAGCGATTCAACATTTAACTGGCTTTGGCAAAAAGTCACCTGCTCCTTGGATACACAGCAGTAAGGACTGGGCTTGGAGAGGCTGAGCAATGGGCAATAATGAGGAATTAGCTGGAAACCCACTCGGCCACAATAATTGCTGCAGAAACTGACCGGGGACCTGGGAGGCTGAAATCCAGGCCACCACAGCTTCATCCCTACTGCTGCCAATGAGCTGGATTAAAGGGCAGCTAAAACATCCATGTATCTGCCATCACCAGACCTCCAAATTCAGTCTAGACAGAGGTTTAAGGAGCTGAACTCATTTACTTTATCAAATGAAGGTGCAGTGATGAGCTGATTATATGTGTAAATGCCTTAGTGGGACTTTCTTAATACGGTGGAAAAAAAGACATAAGAAGATGCCACTGCAAGAAGCTGAAGCCAGGCTAATTTGATACTTCTTTAATGCCAAAAGCGTAATGGAGAAGCAGAAAAAATATTAAGTAATGTAGTGGATGCTCAGCCTCTTCTAAATCAATACTGGATGCCTCCCTGGAGGGGATGGTTTAGTTACACACAAGTTCATGGGTTCAGCAGAGGAGCAACTTAGTGAAGTGGAATGCCCTGTGTTACACAGATCAGACTTCTAAACTCCACGACATTTATTCTTATTATTTTAGATTTGGCTGATGAGTGTTCAGTTTTCTACACACAAAGTGTCTCCATCTACAAACAGCTGCCACTTTAAAGATCAACTTCCAGTTTAATTCAATCTCTCACAGAGTTAGATTTGATTTCAATGGGATTTCATTTTCATTGCACATTAAACTTCCAGAAATTTGCAGACAGTTAATGTGCATTGGTGGGTTGCTGATGGAGCACACAAAGGGCTCCAAAGGCTGTATCAGATTCAGAAAAAAAATACTTCATTTCTGTGAGGGAAACTAAACAACCCTGGATATGGAAATTCACTCATCTTCATCACGGTGGGTCTCCAGCAGCAGTAAAGCAAGAAATGATACAGAGGGGGAAGGGGGAGTGAAAATAAGGCCTTGGAGCATCACTCCTGAAAGTGAGGAAACAACTCTCTCTGTGATTATTCAGCCTGTGCAGTGTATGCAGAAAAGTGCCAGCAACACGTCACTGAAGGCGTAACAGAGATGAATAGCAGGGATGCTTGTCCTGCAGGAACAGGAAAACAGCAACCTTGGACGGTCTTCCTGGTTACTGGCAAGCTGTGCCTCTCCCAAACTGATGGTTTAAAATACTATGTAAAATAGTATTTTATCTGAATATTATCTAACTATCTAAGAATTGAAAGAAACTATCTCTTCAGCATCATTGCACTGAGTTGTCTGCTCTTGACACTGAAAACCCACCTGGTGTCCAGGCAAATTACCACCTCTCTTGTCATCCCCCCCCACCAAAGTCCTTTCTCCCAGCCCAGGAGTCCCTGGATGCTGCACTGTAGACCCAGGGGAGAATGGAGAAATGGAGGTGACCTCCTTGCTGCCTGGAAGGGAGTGAAACTGCAGATCACAGCAAAAGGAAACAGCATGAGAACAGGTGGGTCTCTGTTGCAATGAGACCCTTGTTATTACAGCCACCGAAAAGTGCAATAGAAACATGTTAAGGATATCCAAATTGTAACCTATTAAATTACTGTGATGGATTACTGTCAAGGTGATGTACTCAACAGGGTACACTGTGCTTCAGCTAAAGGTAGAAATCTTATTTTCATGCTCTAATCCCTCCACCCACTTCTTCTATTATCACCAGGATTGATACCCCCTCAAGGAAAAAAAGTTCCCATGTGCAACTCGTTATATATGCTTAATAACTTGCACTTATTAAAGATAAAAAAGGATCAGAATTATAGGCTTAGCAAGGATTAGCAAGCCATAAGTGCATATTTCTGCAACTACTACACTTTTTATAGCCCTGTCACACTCTGAGATAGAGTTGTATCATTATATAGAGTTATATAACCATAAAGAGTTATATCACTGGAAGCATTACAGCATTGTCCCAGACAGTCTTGATTATCAAAGTCTGGCTCTATCAAAGTGAAAAGAAAAAAAAAAGAAAAAGCAACTTCAGGATCCTGCTGTGCCATCACCTGATCCCATCTGTTAACAGCACACAGGCCTGAGCTGTAGGGGCCTCATTAACAAAACTTTGCATCCTGATTCAACATCCCATCAGTATTCACTAGAACTTCCCCATCGATCCAGATGTGACAAGCCAGATATTTAACTCCAGAGACTCCCGATAAGCAGTGAGAATCCAAGCAAAGAAATTCTAAGTTTACCTAAAGGCCACGTTTTTTCTTCACTAATGGTAACAAAGGGAATAAAAACATTGCACAACTAGGTGAAACACCACTATTCTGGAGTCTTTTTTTTTCTATACTTAAACTTTCTGTTCAGTAGAACCTACAGCACTCCTGGCTTCAACTGGTGTTAACATTTTAAGTGGCCCCATTCACCCTTCTAATAGTTAGCGCCCAGAAAATTGGCTTCAATTTTTCCTGACAAATAAACATGAGATTATTACCACTGTGTGCCTTTGGAGGAATTGAAAGTCTTCAGATGTTTTTAAAAGGCCATTGGGTAAAGACAGAATAAAAGCTCAGCAAGCTGATAAAAGCATCCAACTGTGACCCGACAATGGTAAAAACATTTTAAAAAAGGATTCCTTGGGTTTTATTCGCTTGACGAAAATACATAATACAATCTTTCATATGCTTGTAATGGCCTTCCACCTCTGCTGTGCTCGGCCTCGAGCCAGGACACCTGGGGATCTGGCCCTCTGCCACCACAGGTGGGACCTGCTCCTTGCTACTGAATCCAGCTCAGACAAATATTCCTATTAGCAAAGAGGAGCAGGAGAAGGAAAGAAGGAGAGATCAGACAAACACAGCACAGCTCCTCCACCAGAAAATAAGGCACTGGCCCAATGGCCACCAAGTGCAGCCATCACCTCCTGCCTCATGAATTCTCACACCTCTTCTTCCACACTGCCCCCATCCACAGCTCATCAGCCCCTGGCTCAGGAGCTGGGGCACTATAAACCAAAAATCAAACCAATGGAGGGTTTTCTCTCTCCCCTCCAGACCTGCACAGCTGGCAGAGGCACCTTCACCCAGGAGGGAACACATCAACCAGGCGGCTGATCCTTCCTTCCATTATCATTTTTGCTGCTTCTGCTGGAGTTGCTGGGAGGTTTTGACACTTTTGACTGGTTAGACACTTTTAAAAGTAATTTTCCATTTACAAGGAATGGCTTTACAGCACTTTTTGGTCACTGTTACATTGCCATACATCATAGGTCTCCCACGCATCACCCAGCAATAACAGATCCGAGCACGAGTAACAAGAAAACAAGTCAGTCCAATCTTTAGTGTCGACTGCCTGGACCCTCTCAGAAAACAAGGGTTTTGATCTCTGTCACTGTATTTTATGAGAGAAAGGTAGCTCCTAAATATCCCTTTTCTCCAGTCTTGCTTACAGTCCAGTAAGTTTCAACAGCTTTCTGTTCTGCAGTAAATTCACAGCCTCCTGGGTGAGCCCAGGAAAAATTTTCATTACTTTTACTCCCTCTGGCAAGCAAAGCCCCCTCCTCCTCCCTTCTTCCTCCTCCTCCTCCTTCTCCTTTCAGCATTAACAGAGCAAGTGGTGAGCATACAGGTAAGCAGAGACAGACACCATCTGTCACAGTGTCCCAGACCTCTCTGGCTCCCTCTGCTCGCACGGGGCTTGTCCCCGTGAAGTCAATTGCATTTTTTGCACTCAACAAACACGTTTTTAAGCCCACATCAGGAAAAAAAAAAATCCCACCTCACCCTGGCAGCGTGCTTTTGTAGTAAGACAACTGTTTCATTTGTCTGTTCTGTTTTCACCAACCCGACAAGCTCCTCGACACTTTTTGGGCAGATCTGCATCCTCAGCACCACTCCCTGTCCCCCAAACCTGCTGTTCCCCGGCAAGGTCTCCACCACGTGCCAACCCCACTGCAGCCACTGCAAGCTGATCTGGCCAACCCAACCAGGTATTTCCAGGAGTGGGGACACACAGACACTCTGCAGTGTAGATAGAACCATTGGTATGATTTAAATACCTCACAGGAGCATGATATACTGAAGCTTCACAACAAAGCAACACACCTTTGAAGAGTGCAGAACGTTTTGGTATGGAGAGATTATTGCATAATAGCATCAATATTTTATTTCTGCTGAATTTTTTATCTCAAATTTACTGCTCCCATAAGTAATACGCAGTAACTCATCTGCACCATAGTTACTTATGTATTATGTATTGCATGGTCCTGGCAGAATTTCTGAAGAAATATCCTTCTTTTAAAAAGGAAAAAAAAAAAAAATAGCCCTTTCAATGGCAAATCCCAGCACTCAAGAGCAGTACTTTATTGAAACCCTTTTTCACAAGACTTTAAAAATTCTCCACTAAATTTTAACGTATGTGTTTACCAATCTCATAATCCGAAAAGAAAGTGGCCTGGCAGTTTCTAAGCACGTTGTAATGTTATCTGCAGGGACAATGAATTATGTATCTCTCATAGCACCGTGTCTGACACAAAAACACTGTGATCCCAGTGCTGTGGGATCCCAGAGATCAGCTGAGACACAGAGGGTAATGCAACAGCGCTGTTTTCCCACCCCTGTAGTAAAGTGGTGCAAATATTTGAATATGATTTCCTTACATCAAGGATGCAAAAGACAAGCTTTAATTTATGCAAAAGCAGAAGAAAAATCGGGTCAGTGGTTTGTAATTATGAGGGTTGTTGAAGGCAATGATCAATGCTGATCACTGCCCATCAATGCTCTAATCAAAGCACCCTGAGCAGATTCCTAAGGCTCCAACCCTATGCTTCTAATGCACTTGGGAGATGTGGCTGTGCTGCCTCTGCGATGTTCTGTTCGAGCTTTGGGGATTTTAGAGTATGACTTTGACAGAAGTAAGGGCTCTTTAGACGTAGAGCCAAACCCCTCTGGCTGCTGAGGGCAATATTTTGTGATGTCCATCGTTAGTACCTGGCATTTTAAGTAATGGTGCCCTTCAGTGCAGAGCAGCAGCACACAAGTCATGCCTTTCAGTGCTATTGCTCTTTCCCATAGGAACATATATTCCTATTCTGGATGCCACATGGGTCCTGCTCCTCCTCAGCCACAAGATGGGGAGGGGAAGAACTCAGCCCCTGGAGCACATCTCTGCCTCCCCAGGGAAAGCAGCAGAGTTTGGAACTCCCAGGCTGAGGATCCAAGGGAGGCAACATACATCATTTCTGCATTTGAGAGCCACCTTCGGTATGTTTTCTCTGTCCTGCTGCAGTCAAAACACTCCTCACTGCAATTCAGTCCTGTGGAAAGTGGGGCAGAGCCAGGAAAAATGGGGTTTGGGAGCTGGTTCCATGTCAGATACATCTTGGTTCCCCCAGAAAGCATCAAATAGGAAACCAGATTCTTGCAAAGACTGGCTTTTCCTTGATGAGCTCACACTACATATTACATACACTGCAGCAAGGAGCCAGTACCGTACCTTCAGACCCCTACAAAGTCCTTTTAATTAACTGGCATTTACCCTAAAAAATTCAGATTATTTCCAGGCAGAAGAATTCCACATTGTGGAGCTGAAAGTGAAATAAAGAACATTTGCAGGTTGCTAGCTAAATTGCACAGGCAGTAAAGTTTATGATGGCTGAGAAGGTATTACTGTATCAGGATCTTATAATTTTATGGATAATACTCTCCAGACAAAAAAAATTGTCATATTTAGTGTTAGCTCAGAGGGGAGCCTTTCATTTTAAGTCTGCCTTTATAAACTGACTTTTTAGTTATCCAAACACTTGTAGTAAGTGCTATCTACATATTAAGAAATTACTTGAAACGCTGTTTGCATTCAAATGACACCAACTTTATCCTAAAGAAGATGGCTTAGAGCACACCAGCTCAGAGTGAGATATCAGGCCTCCTTCAAGCGTGAAGGGAAAAACATAGTAAAGAATTAATCATCAGGAGGCAGCTTCCAAGAGATGTGGATAATGTCCTTCTTTATGTAAGCGTGCATTGTTTCACCCAAAGCAATACACATGTAAACCTGACACAAGACACGTGTCTTGTAACTAAAGCAGAGGATGATGCTGCCAGATCCTCTGTAGCTTTCCCCACCAATTTCTCCTGCAAGGCTGCAGGCCTGGCCATGGGCTCTTCAGTGACAAGAGCATTTCAACAAAATCCTCCCCTGCAGCTGATAAGTAACAAGCACAATGCCCACTGCCCTGCAGTCATCACTCCTGAGCAGTAATGAATGACTCAAGCAGGCTGTTGCTTTTGCATTTCACCTTCAAGAGGGAAGAAATATCAGCATCTCATCACAAGGAGCTGGAATTATTTTTTTCCTGAAAAGATGACACCTGCCCCGTAACAGAAAAATCTCCCAAAGCAACACAGCATTCGAACTACTCAAAACCATGCAATTTTTAGAAAGTGCCAGCTGTAGTGATGAAGAAGTGAATTACAAAGAAAAAGGAAGGTTTGCGACTCTAGAAAAGCATTGGTAGGGAATTTCCACTCATTGTGATTTATCTTTTTTTTTTTTTTAGTAATAATTTAGGAGAGTGGAATTGAAACTCTGACAGGTCATGAAACATTTCCTCAGTTCAAGACACAGACCACAGACATGGCACGTCCCTGTGACAGGTCTGAGCTCAAGCATGTACTTCTATCATTCACAAAAAATAACAATGTATTTCAAGTTTACCTTTTGTTGAATCATCTTCGATCGGTTGTTTGAACAAAGTGATATCCTTAAAAGTGCACAAGAACAAAACCACTTTTTCATGCTCATTTCTTATAGGTGCAATTTGCATGTAGAACCAAACTGGGGTTCCTGGAGCAGAGAAAAAAGTGACATTGGAATGTGGTGTAGCACAAACTTCGCCCAGCCCATAACATTTACACATTATTACAACACACATGTAGTTTAGGAGTGTATCTCAATATTTCTGCATCTTTCAGAGGTTTTCATTTTACTTCCTCCAAGGAAAACAACACATTCCCATTTTTACAGCTTCATTAATCTAACTGGATGACAAGAGACAGGAGGCTATATAAAACTTCATTCTGAAACAAAATACATTGTTCTTCCCCTCTTGCTCTTGTTTTTTCCCAGCATGTCTCACAAACTTAGGTCTGAAAGGTAGAAAAGCAAGGGAAAAAATGGGTGGATGGTATCTTTGATTCCCTCTTTGCATAATATGGAGCTATCAAATCCAAAAATGATGGGACTATACTGTGAAGTGCTCCAAATTTTATGTGACTACATTATTTAAGAGGACCTGAGTTGGACTCTCAATGTCATATCACAACAAATCAGAGCTGATTTATTTTCTGTGTTTCAGGTCACACCTCCACCTCCTCACTGCCCTGCCCAGTGCAGCACCCTTCCAGCACAGTTATCTCTACTAAACTTCTGACATGAAACCAAGTATTTTTCAAATCCTGCCACTCATCAAATAAACAGCCAAAAAAAGCCCTCAGTGTTGGAGCGGTCAGTTTGGGTTTTGGTAAATCCTCTGTCTGCACAGGGCTCCTGCAGGTGCACAGGAGCTGAAACTGATTCCAGGCTGACACACACGTGGCAGTCCCCTACACGCAGGCAGGTGTGCTCCATAAGGGGTGAAATCCTACAAGACTTGGAGCAATTTTCTTAGAAACACCCTGTTCCCCTGCAGGGCTGTCAATGTCAGACGTTCTCCATCCAGCAGAGCTCCGTGTCCTTCCCTCCCAAACGAGCACCTACACACGCTGCACTACAAATGCCTTCACAGCCAGCTAATTACCTCTGGAATTTGATGTGCTTTCAGCCCGTTGACAGAATGGCTTTTCTCCTGAGCTGCCTGAGAGCTGACACATTGACACAAGCCTCTTGCCCACTGTTGTCCCACACGGGCACTGCTGGCCCCCCCAAATCTCCTCTAATGCACCAGGTCCGAGAGCTGTGCCAGGAACTGCAGGATAGATCCCAGAGGGCAAAGAAAACCATTTGGGCTAGGAACTACTGTGGGGAAGGTTAAAACCCACAAGGGTTTATTGAAATTCAACTGGGATTAAACCAGTAACTCACTACCAGTAAACTAGAGAAGTGGGAGAGATGTGGGACTGCTTTTTGTGTTAATTCCAAAGCCATTATGCTGATTACTTGATTATCTTAATTCCCAGTTGCAAACCCAAGACAAAAGACTTTTTATAACTACTAAAACAGAGTGCTGCAGCTCTCTGGAGAAATAACTTGCACTTATTCCTGGGAATCCATTGGCACCCTTTGAGAAGCTCTGAAAGCATGTAGGCAAAACACCCTGTACAAGGATGCTGACAGAAATCAAAGACAGAGGCAAGGTGGCTACTGCTGTAGAAGCAGCAAAATGGGAGAAAGCAGGCAAGCAAAGAGGTTTCCTGAGTATTACCATATATATATACATATATAGAGAGCAGCATGCATGTACACACACGTGTATATATATATACACACACATACATATATGCCTAATGGGGGGTTGGTGAATAGTTGTGTGGGCAGAAGTAAGAACTATATAATAAGGGAATGCAGCAAAGCAGAAGAGAGTTGTAGCAAGCTTTCAGGGCTGAAGCTGGAGCCTGCAAGCTGGGTTAAAACACCAAGGGGAGCATGAAGTCAGCAGTCGAACAGATGCTGCCAGAGAACATCAGCCCTTAAAGATCATCTCTGTAACACAGGAGAGAAGGATGGGAAAGCAACCTGAAAACCTCAAAATCTCCCTCTGCCAAAAGCATAAGGGAACAGGTAAAGGAAAAAAAAAATACCCACATTGTGCCACATTATCAAAAATACACAGCACACCTGGACCTACAGTTTGAAAATGTGGGTGGGAGGGTGCTCTGAAGGCACTGTAGGCCTCATGTAGGTGATAAACAGAAGCCCTTCCACAGAGTAACCACCTACACTCTGCAGAAGTACATTCATACCAACAGATAACTAATCTTTATTTCCTTCTCTGCTCCAATACTCAGCCTGGAAGATAAGCAGGCAGTTCCTTGAAGGACCGTCTTCCACAAGGCTCAGAGTATGACAAATGGCAGCAAACCCTGAGCACACCTGCTGCTGGAGCCAAGAGGTGAGCCTATTAGCATCAGTGAGAGGTTGAGATTCTGGGCTTTGGGTGATGGAGAAGAAAACTGACAACAGATATTATGGATAAAAACTGACTGAAGCCCAGAGAGAAATACTGAGCAACTTTCCATTAAGTCGTTCTGTAATCCTGCATAACTTATGGAAAGTGTAGGCTTGGAGATCTGGGCAAAGGTGAAGATTTTATTAAGGCAACTGCAGCTCAATAAATCTCTGCAGCATCATCAAGCTCCAGCAGACAATCCACAACCCAAAGCAAAATCATCTGCCTTGTTACGGGAAAGTGACCAAGAAAAGACTTTTCTCCTTTTATACATAAATAAAATAGAAAGGAATTTAATTCAGGCCCATTCTAGAGTAAGAGCTGCTCCAGCATTTACTAAGAGAAGCCAGGGTCAGGGAGAGCACAGGGTCTCTGGGATCCCCTTTGGAAATCACATGGACACAGGGCACGGCAGTGCTGGGCACCACCAACAAAGATACCCAACATGAGGCTGTCCCAGGAAATTCCCCTGATGTGAGGGGGCATCCAGGTGACCTGCACAGGACACAGGAAGAGAAGCAGAAAATCTGTAGAACAGACACATCCATATGCTTAGGAACCAAAAAGAGGTCATTTGGAGGGCTCCCCTGGGCACCTGCAGGAACAGCTGGACTTCAGATCTGCTCTGGCTTCTCTCTTTAATTAACATGTTGGCTAAAATGCTTTATTGCAGGCAGAACTGGAGAACTCCAAAGGCATTTCTCACTATTTTAGTGCCCACACAGGAAGATTTAGTCCAAAAAAGGAAAACAGAGATGAAGCATAAGAGGAGGTGTCCAGGATGCTCCCTTCCATGTCATGAAAGGTTTAGTTAAGTTTGCAGTGAATTGGGGCAGTCAGGCACAGGGAGCTCTTTTCTGAGGGACAGCATTCCCTTCCCTCAACCACAGCACCCAGGGAAAAGCTCTGGTAATCCCATGCCAGCATCAAAGTCCACCCAGGGGGAAGCATGGCCTCAGATTCTGGGTTCCAGGCAGGTGAACCAGGAGAAAAGAACCCCAACCCCAATACCTGCACCCTGTACATGGCATTGAGAGCCAAACTGAAGAGAACATCTCCATCAGGATTGGACTCATTCTGCTCAGGGTAGAGGAATCAGCTTTTCTGGAGCACGTTTCATCTGAGCTTTGGCTTTCTACCTCGGGAAGATGATCTGTGCTAGTGGAGGAGGCAGTTCCTTTCCACTGACATCAACAGGAATTGCAACCACCAGCTCAGCAGAGCTGTCCACCCTGCATCAGCCCAGCGTGAGGCCACACAACAGCATGGGCTGTGCTCAGAATGTGCTCTAAGGTCGATAAGCCAGTCCTGCCCAGGACAGAAAATGTGACCGGAATGGCTCGTGGTTAAGACAAAATGTGGAAAATCTCTGCTTCTGGCAACTTCCTGCAAACCCAATGCCACCAAGAAGAAGGAACACAGGCCCTGAATCTCATTAAGCTATGAAAGTCCCTGGTTTTCTAACTAATCCCTGGGCTATGAGCCAGGCTTAGTACTCTCCCCAGAGCTCATACATGGTGGTTTACACACCACAGAGGCATCTCAACACTGCTGGGAGCAGCCACTCACAGCAACCAGGGCCTGGGTTCTCACTTGTGGAGACATGGGGGAGTTTCCTGAGGGGTGTGGGGGAACCTCATTCAGGATTTCTTTTCACTTAACCCAGTCAGTTTCCCTTCAGGGAAACAATCCTCAAAACTAAATATATTTTTGAAAGAAGGAGTCAGACTAGAGACAGCAGGGAACAACTACTATTCTTGGCAATCTGAATGCTTGGCCTGAAAAGAGAGCTCTCTTCTTGAGCTGTGGCAACCAAAATACCTGTTTCTTCTCAAAATCTTGCCCCAAATTTACCCATATGTCAAAATGAAAATTTATTTCAGTCTATTACATGCTTTAAATATGCTTTATCACTCCCAGCACCACACACAAATATATATACGTACTGTTTTTCTTGTAGAGGAGAATTTCAAAGCAGTTTGACTCATAGTTGTCGAAAGTCTGTCTGACTTTTTCAATGGTCTTCTTGTCTGTCAGTTCACCATACATAAAACTGAAAAAAAAAAAAATTCTCTTTTTTTCTAGACAAGCAACAACATTGTTACAGTCACCTTAAATAGCAAAAGCATTGAAGATGCTATGAACTGTCATTTACCAAGGTTTAATTATGATTTACACTCCATTTAAATATTTAGAGTGTCACAAGGACACCTACAACAGTAAGTAAACATGACCACCTTCTTACTGTAAATGACTGCAAATAAATCCACCATAATGCTTCATTAAGTGCTTTACTGAGTATATTTTTAAGGATATATGGTTAGAAAAAAAGCTGACAGCTTATGAAACCATTCTCACCACAGCTGCAGGCCATGGTAGTGTTGCTGTCAAAACAGAGAAAATTGAACAAAATCTCTAAAATCTCCCAAATTTTCTTCAATCCTGCTGAAAATCCTTCTGGAGGAGGAATGTAAGCTACTACAGGTAAAGGCTGTTGGCTGAACCGATGGCTGCAAATCTAATCTTGTCAAGATGCATCTGGGACAATAAGATAATTGGAATTCTTTTACTAAATACCAATACAAATAGAGGTAGAATTTAAACAGTGAGAAGCACTGACTGTAATGTGTAGCTATGCCTGCACTACTACCAAACAACCAAATTCATCCTCATTTTCCTTACTGCATACTGCATTTCTTGAATCGTTCACTGGAAAACACTAAAAAGCTTTTGGAGACTCATCCCTCTCCAGGCTGAGAATACAAAAATGTAATTTTAACTCGGCTATTTCTTGACACTCAACCATCTCATCTTTGCATTCTTTTCCAGGTCAGACCTCCAGCTGGTGTAAGCAAACCCAACCCCCTGACCTTACTTTTGACAGCCTTTGTAAGGGAACAGCCAGGCTTTTATTGTCATTCTCCCCTGGATTAAAAATAAGTGAAGGCTGCTCTGTGCAAATTCCCAATTACAGAACTGAAAGAAAATAGAACATCAGATAAAAGCTTTCAGACACTTGGATGAATATACTTTTAATTGATCAGACTTCCCCCCCCCCCATTCTCTTTGTTCACAAACAGTTTGAGCCTCAGCTGAAACCTACAACAGAGAACCCCGAGAATATGAAAGGGAAAAGCTATCAGTGCCTCTGTGGTTTCAGTGCAGCTTCTCTTATTGATCAACAGACCTCCAAAGGTTCAATAAACATTTATTTTATGTCTACTGCTCTGAAAGAAACAATAAAACAACACAGTGGTTAGTGGCTCGGCAAGCATTAAAGTACTCAACGAAGGCCAGACCATGAATCTTTTCTTTTCACAGCCAGCCCAGGGAGGCAATGGAGCTGCTCCCACAACAAAGTGCTGCCCAGTCTGGGTGATGGAGGCATCAGAGTGGCTGCAGCATCTGGATGTCACTACAGCTGCCTCTTCACTGGTAACACAGGCATAGACATGGATTATGTTGGATGTTATCACTGAAAGGGTGGTCAGGCACTGGAACAGGCTGCCCAGGGACGCTGTGGAATCGCCACCCCTGGAAGTGTTCAAAAAACACGTGGACGTGGCACTTGGGAACGTGGCTTAGTGGTGAAGGTGGCAGTGCTGGGGTAGTGGTTGGTCTCGATGATCTCAGAGGTCTTTCCCAACCTAAATGGTTCTGGGATTCTCTAAACAGCGTGGCAAAACCGTCACCTTTGGGGCAGCGCTGCAAAGGAGACGCCACTGCAGCAGCTGATGGCAGGAAATGGTTTTACCCAGGCACGAGGCATCATTAATGTGCTGATTATCATTAACGTGCTGATTATCATTAACATGCACAGCTGTCTGGAGGACATGCAAAACACAGCCTACTGCTCGTTTTCAAATGACCTGCCTTTCTCTCCCCATTTCAGCTGATAACCTTTTATGCATTTATACATGAGATAACAACAAAATGTTTGATTTTTTTTTTTAATCTATGCCTTTTGTAACGCACTGATGCATCTCTTTTTTGTTTTCTTGAGACTTAAAACAACGTTTCTCATAGTCCTGAAGGAAAAAATAGCAAGAATTTGTTGAAGTGCTTGATTTTACATGACTTATAATACAGAAAGTCATCATTAATTAGTGTTAAAATGACAAATCCTACTTTGATGATGAGAGGTGGACGATACCAGTTAGTGCTGCAGAACATGATCAATCAACTTTATGTTTTAAATTACAGGCAGCTTATTGTTGCAGTAAACCTGTAATGCTCAAATCTCATGTTATATTCACACATAAAGAGACATTTTAAAGGCTTCTGGAACAATAAAAACATTTTTTTCAGGAGGCAATTTTTAACAGCACCAAAGGAACCTCAGAGCCTTTCACTGTACAAGTTATATAAGATTTTTGCTTATCACAAGTTTAATTTAATTTAGTCTGTCCTATTTTGTACACATGGAGGGACTCCTACTTCTTCAGTCAATCACTCCGTCTTTTTATGCCTTTTTTCTTTTTTTTGTTATTTAGTGCTTGTCAAATGCCTTGAGTGCAAACTGTACAAGACATAAATATCAAAACCACTCTGCTACTGGGAATCTTACTACATAGAAAACACACTTATCAAAGAGAAGCAAGACTTGCTGAAATACACAGAGAAAGGCACAATCATAGATATTTTCTCCACCTCTAAAACAGACCAGTTGTCATTTAAGACGCCTGGGCTCCCGCCTCCCTCTTAAAGCATCTCCTGGCACAGAAAAGCCTCGTCTGAAGTTTCACATTGTGCTCCTCTGTCCTTTGCCAGGATGCAGAGCAGCAGCACCGGAGCAGGTCTGGGTTTGCAGGGCAGTAACAGCTGTTTGAGAGGAATTATCCAGGAAAAGTGAAGCACAGAAGACATCTGACCCTACACCCAATTTACAGCTCTCTTCATCCTGAAGCATTAAGGGCATCAATTACAAGAGGCAAACATGCAGCCAGGAGGAGCAGCAAATACAAATACACATCAATAGCTCCAAAACTCTGCAAGGTGAAGAGCAGACACCATTTCTGAGGTGCAGCTCTGTGGGTCCCACGGGCATCCTCAGCGGGGTTTCTTTGCACAGCTTTGGCACTGCAAGGACACACAAAAATCAGGCCACGGAGGTGCCATCCCTGCACCAAATCTAACTCTTTCCAAGTCCAGCTGTACCCACTGTGCATAGTCCCATTTCTTTGAGCACAGTGGGAGTTTTGCCATTCATGGAGCCAGGATTTCCCTTGCAGACCATTTTTTTAATCCCACTTGTCAGGGCAGTAAATCAAAACAAAGGAAATCAGAGATGCTGACCAAGCGTTTCAGTGGGAACAGCGGCTGTGAAAATCTCATGTGCAAGGAAAGGCAAGCAAAGCAGAGCCTGGAGGGAATGCCAAGTGTCAAATGCCAGGGTGGGTCCATTAAAGGGTGCCTGCTGTTCCAAAGGCGTGATGAAATCACAGAGCTTAACTGATAAGCAGAAATATTTATAAAACACTGATATAACTTGCAACATTAAACTGCATTTTAGTGTTTGACAACTGTTTATTCTTTCAATGTGTTCATGAAGACACACGTGGTCATTTCTGTGGACAACTGGGCATGAAACCAGTGGTTTTCCTGGATGCTGGCTGACTTACTGATGCACCTCCAGCCAGGGGTTTTTTGGTTAAATGGATGTTAGAGGTTTCTCAGTCACAGACGCCCCATTCCTCCAGGACTGCCAGCTCACTTTCACCTACCCCAGCAGATGAAAGTTCTTCCACCTAAAAATTCTATACATTTTAGCACTCACTTATACCAATTATTCTATATATCAGCTCAAGCTACACATGCAATTTTGGGTGCCACGTGAGCTCAGGAAGAACACATACCAACTCCCATCACCCAATACACCCTGACTTCTATGTACAATGTGCTTTTTACATAGTGCCTGTGAAACTAAGGAGACTGGCACTTGTACTGAGGGATTTCTGAGTGGTTTTCCTGCCAGTGGGCATATTGTTGCTGATTAAAAAGATGAGAGAAGTGCAAAATCAAAGGAATTACCAGCCTGTCACACTACTAACTCGTTGTCTGAGCTGGAACAAAAACCACTCACACCTCCAGTGCCTTCAGCTGATCCACCCCTCCCTGTGATCTGTATCAGGCAAGACCATCTGAGACTTAGAATCACAGAATCACAGAATTATTTAGGTTGGGAAAGACCTTTAAGATCATCAAATCCAACTCCATCACTAAACCATGTCCATGAGTGCCACATCTACATGGCATATGAACAGTCCCAATGTAGGGGATGGGGTGGGAAAGAGAATATAGTGAATACTCACTGGACCACCAGGAGAAAAGTATGGCTGAAAGATGATTTTGAGGCACTTATAGCCTGAGGCAAACTGACCAAACATTGCAATATTTATAAATTGTCCTTTATCACACTCATGATCAGTAATAAAAACAACTCGAACCAGGGGCTAGATTTACATAGCTTGTATCTGTATATTTAATTTGGTTGGATTTCTGGCACTGAAAAGTAGACCCTTCCAAAACCTGCAATAAGGGTGTGGCACCACAGCACTCTTAGCCCGGAGCACCTGTCTTAGAGCAGTAAATCAAACATTGCATATAAAGTAAATTTTATATATAACATAACATAATCTGGGCAAAACTGGACTGGCAGCCTGACTCAAAAAATACTATAAATAATAACCCCAGATATCAAAAAAATCCTCCAATGACATTCTGCTGAGTAGTCTAAGCAGGCACCATTGGCCTTTAAGACCAATCATCTCCATAACTCTCATCAGAGCAGCTCCAACTGCTCTGGAAGGCTACCTGTTCCATGTCAGCCATGCTGAAAATCTGTCCAGCTCTCACTTAATCGGTTGGAAGGGACCTTAAGGATCATCTGGAATGTCTCCTAACACGCAACAAACATCACACTGCACATGTAACTCATAGAATCCCTGAATGGTTTGGGTTGGAAGGGACCTTAAGGATCATCTCATTCCAACCCCCTGACATGGGCAGGGACACCTTCCACCACATCAGGTTCCACCCATCCAACCTGTCCAAGAGCCAAACACAACAATGTTAGTCATGCTTTGAGCGTAGAGAGGGCTCCCCTCAAAATCCAGAGGTGGATGTCTAGAATGAAGAAGAAAGAAAAAAAAATCTTTGCTACCAATTCCATTTTCCACAGTAATTCCTCCTCAATTTGTATGATTCACCTGAATGACCTGTTTGAATGTGGTCTAAACAGGATCCTTATAAATGGTAACAGGAGATTATCACATTCAAAACAATCACCCAGATGGAATAAATCTTTTGGTCCACTCAATATTTGAAGCACACGCGCATCATTATCAGACAGGAACTGCTAAACCATCACTTCCTCAGCAATTTCCTACAATCCAATTCTGCATTTGTAATTAATTTAATGTGCATAGGCTATAAAAGTGCTGGCTCACAGCAAACATAGACAAATCAATACAGAGGATGGCAGAGAGCAAAGGGGAAAGAGTGTGTTTATCTCCAGAGCAGCTGTGATAAGGCTGTTTCCTTCAGCCCCACAGAGTGTATTGACTCTGTTGCTACTGTGTGAATGAATATTTCATTTCAACAGCACGTGCCCATCTCCTGCCTCTTGCCCCTGAGACGACATTTGCCTGCACAGAGCAATCCTAGATCTTGCTTCCTCCTCTTCCCTGCAGATGAGAGCAGTGGCCACAGACCAGGACACGTTGCTTTCTGGAGAAAGCAGTGACTGCCATCCAGGGAGAGGCTCACCCTGCCAGCTGAAGCATCAGCTGATCACCAGTGTACAGCAGCATCATCTCCCAGAAATCATCACTGTAGATCACAGAATCACAGAACCACAGAATGGTTTGGGTTGAAAGGGACCTTAAAGACCACCTGGTTCCAAACCCCCTGCCAAGGCCAGGGGCACCTTCCACCAGAGCAGGCTGCTCAAAGCCCCATGAAGCCTGGCCTTGAACACTTCCACATGTTCCCTCCTCCGTCCCCAGTGCCTGTAATGGGTCGCTCCCTGAAGGCAGAAAGGGAAAACCTACACAAACTTGTATCTCAGCCCTCCCTTCTTGCCTCTGTCCCTCATTTGCTTTGCCCACACACACCAGGGAGCCAGTCCTTCCCCAAAAGCATCTCTTTTTAAAGGATGCAGCAAGCACAGCGCAAATGCACATCCAGCCACAAATCACAGCTGCTCGCTCCTGAAAGACCACCAATAAAAGAAAAAAGCCATAAAGCTGCAATGCTTAGAGTAAATATATCAGCAGCTTAATCCCTCTCTTGGGAATAAAGATGCACTTTGTGCATTACTGGGCTCTGTGTGTGCTTAATAACAGGGGCCAACGTGGGCTACAGAACAGCCCACTGCCTCCTGGCATGGTAACAGCAGAGCTCAGAACAATCTAGCAAAAGTGCCTTTGAACTACATTACCTAAACCCCCACTCTCTTTACTGGACCATTAGCTAGAGTATACTCTCACCAATACTAGCCAGGATAAATTTCAAGGTGCTTTACCATGTGTAAGTTCTGTATAAGTCAGATGGTTTTAATGGTTTCATCCATTTAAAGCCTGTTTTAAGACTTCAACATCTGCAAAACAGTGCCTTTCTTACATCAATCCTTTCTCCCAAAACCTCACCATTCTTCCCAGCAGATTAAAAGCTTTCAAGTGCACCAAGTGGCAGCAAACACGCAGTGGGCATACCTGCAGGTGCTACTCTTCTGCATGACGTCAGCTCGGTGGTATCCAGAGAGTTTACAAAATCCGTCATTACTATAAACTACGGGCCAGTCCACAATCTGGGCGTTTCCCAACAAAAAACTGGATTCTGAAAGGACAAGGAGAGAAAGAGAAAAAGGGCTGTTGTCAGTGGCAAAGTACAATGAAATCCTCCTTGTGTTACACAGCAGATGCAGAGTTATTCGTGACAGTAACTTCTATCGTGATGTTTCAGAGGGAACTGAAATCCAAATGGACATCTGAAAAGCATTTGTGATGAAATAGGATAACTCCTAGTAATGCAAGCAGCTTCTTACACCACAAAATACTGATATAAGACCCAAGGCTTTATCAATTTAGAAAGCATTCATTTATTCACAACATCTGGGCAAGATACCATGTTTTATTTTTATTTCACACGTATCTCGAAAGCAACGTTAAATTAACCTGCAAACTGAGTTTTAAATGCTGAATTGTATGCATGCCCAAAGCTGATGATGACTCTTTTGCTTGAGATAAGTAACTTTTTCTTCCTGGCAGGTCTGAGTCTGTTTTGCAGGACACAGCCAGCATCCCTGAGATGAGGGACAGAGTGCCAGGAGCCGCTGGGGAAGGGTGAGTTGCACCCACCACATCTCATGGCACACCACGTGCCACACCACATCTCAGAGTGTGGATATTAAGTGGCCCAACGTGGAAATTTAGCACAATCTGGGAGCTGACAGGCGCCAAAGGGACTTCAGATGATCCAAAACAGGTACCTAAAAGGCCTACAAGAGATCTGGAGAGGGAATTTTGATAACACTGCAGAGTGACAGGACAAGGGGGAATGGCTTCAAAATTACAGAGGGCAGGTTTAGATTAGATACTGGGAAAAAATTCTTTACTGTGAGGGTGCTGAGGCACTGGCCCAAGTTACCCAGAGAAGCTGTGGATGCCCCATCCATGGAATTGTTCAAGGCCAGGTTGGATGGAGCTTTGAGCAACCTGGGATAGTGGAAGGTGGTCTTTAAGGTCCCTTCCAGCTCAAACCATTCTATGATTCTATGAATTTCAGCGGCAGTCAACTAAAAATACAAATAGGTGGCTTTGGCACATCCTGATAACATGCACCCATTGCTGTAAATACAAAATATGGGCAGGGAATATTTCTAGGAGGATGAACTCAGGTTTAAATATCGCTTCAATCATCTGTTCTTTCAGTCAGTGCCTACAGTTTATATGCATGGACTGGCACCAACACATTATGAGTTAGTCCTAAAACAGTTTAATTCTTCCATCCCTGCTTTTAGCAAGGCGTTTCCAAAGAAAGGAAATACCCATTTTGCTTAAACACAGCATTGGAGGGATTTTATGTTCATTGACACCATAAACATTCCTAATTTTTTTTTCAGAAGTAACACTCTCACTTAGAAGAGGTTTTAAAATTGTAGTCCATGGCAATCTTCAGTGTTTTCTTTATTTTCAATTGTTAGTTTTCAATTTCATTTTGACTACAGCTATGGAACTAAGAAGTCCCATTCACTGGTGCTAAAAGCTATTAAAATATAACTATTAACAATCATTGCTGTATAAAAATTATAGGAAATGTTCCTTTCAGCAGTTCTTGTGGGGAAAAAATAAGGATATTTTTACAAACTTTCCTCATAATAGCCCAAGAATGGCTATGACAACAACAGACATTTACTCAGGTGCACATTGATTTTCACATAAAAGTGACACTAAGTTTGCATGAGCTACACATGCCCTACTCAGAGTGTTTATAACTGTGATGGGATTGTACATTCTGCAAATATTATTCTATTGATTAAGGAACTTTTACTACTAAAAAAAAAGTATTTCTGTATTTTTTCTTTATAAGCATGAATTTTGAAAAAAAAAATCTGGAGATTATTGGATTTTCTACAGAAAAGCAGCTCTTAAAATATTTAAGAGCCAGCCAAGGGGAGAAATAGAAGTTTAGACTTTGTGAAATCTAACCCTTTTAAGCTCAAGGCATTTATTGGGATCCATCACAAATATTCTTTAAGCCTAAATGTCAACTTTAAAAATTTGCTTTGCTGCCCACAGGAAGATGCCCTCGCTACAAGCAGTAGGAGACACGGAGTAAAGCCTGAGTATTACATAAAGTATCCCTGGATTCCCACAGCCCTTTCTGCTGGGACTCAGCCCAGCTCAGGGGACATCCTAAACCCCTAAAGGGTTTGCTGCAGCTCATCCCACTGTACTGATGTTCCCCCCACACCTGCATCTCCTCTGATGCCTAAAGGTTTTTTAGCTTTTTATGTATTTTCATGTATTTGTAGCCTTGCAGATTTTTAATGTATGGTTGTGTATTTTCTAGTACTTTTCCTGCCGTTTCTCATAACAAGCTAACCCTTTTCTAACACATTCTTGAAATTCTGTTTAGTCTTATATTTAAGAAGATAATTTCTGGAAGGACATTTTGTTTTCCACCAGAACCTAAGACATATAACAAGAAAATAGGGCAAAGAAGCCCCTGGACCAACTCCAAAGGGCCGACCCAAGGGAGGGTTACTGGGGTAACTGATTTCCTATTGGATGCATGGGCCAGATACACTAATTAATTAACCTTACAAAAATTGTAGAAATCCTTTTTCACATGTGCAGAGAGCCATATTTGTGCACCTGAAAACTTCCATTAAAGAGCTGCTTTTTATCTTACCACTTTAACACTGTTGCAAGGTTTTTTTCCCTTTTATCATTAGGCAGCACCTCCGGTTTGGAAAAGGGGAGACACCCCCAGCCCCCCAAACCCACCAGGCTCTCCCCATGGTTGCCACTCCATCACCACCACACCCCAGAAGCTGGAGGTGCTGGGAGCATCATCAATTCTGAATTTCCCATCCCTTGGGAAACAACCCAAGGTCACAAGTCCTCCGGGTAGATTTGGAAACTTTGCCTTTGTAGAATCATCTTCGACCAAAATTCTGCTCGCACGTCTCGACACAAAGGGCACAGCTTGGCAGTGATGCACTCAGGGATGCTCTGCACATCCCTGAGCTCCCCAGAGGGCCACAGTCCAAAAGCAGATAACCCTCCTGCAAAGCCTCCCCATCCGCAGACATAAACTCGATTGTGTATTCCCACCACGTCATTGTTTCAGGACACAGAGCACACAGCACGAGAGACGTGGTGCAGCCAGATAAACAGCATTTAATGGTTGTCTTCTGTGGATTTTATACTTCTTTGCACCTGAGGGTCTCAAAATATTTGATAAGGCATTCACCAAACTGATCAAATCCACAAGAAACTTGGGGGAGGACAAAACATAAAGCCAAGCTACTGATAAATTGTTGTGGGTTTGCTTTGTTTTTTCTTTTAAATACCATAAATTTTGTGGGAAAACAAGACACGAGAAATATCTTGGTAGATACTAGTATTTTTAATTTTTAAGGTTAGATCAGATCCATAATCCTTGACCAGACATTAGAAGGTGTTTTCTTTCGTCCCCTTCCATTTTCCTTTACTTAATTGACTTCTGTTTTTAACCCTTGTCTCCTAAGCAAGTAAAGCTTATTTATACATGCTCAGCACAGGAATATAACTCATAGAATCTTTTAGGTTGGAAAAGACCTCCAAGATGATTGAGCCTTACTGCAAACTCAGCACTGCCAGGTTCACTACCAATATCTGTACGTGTGTGTGTGTGTGGCAAATTCCAGCTGAAGGAAAATCTTGAATCAATGTTTGCCACTTGTTAGAGACCAATAAATCCAACTGTGGGCACAAAGCCACAGGAATCCACGTTTCATTAATGCTGCTGCTCCCTGAACAACTTGATAAAACTGAAGGAAGAACAGGTCAGTGTCTGATCCTTGGGTTTTATAGAGTACCCAAATCTCAGTATACACAGGACTTCCTGTATTTAACCTACCCTATATTTTATCAGGAGCCATGTTATTTTCTTCAACCAAGACACAATTAATTCTTCCCTATTTCTACAGTTACAGATCATAACTCCAGGCAGATTTAATTCTACATGAGCCAGTCCATATCCAGCTGTAAAAATCCAAACTGTGTACTGGATAACAAGACACTTTGAGAGAACCTCTCTTTTTTTGACCATAATTTTACAAAATCACATTATCACCACTAACTACTCATTGAAAGTCCATTTCTGCAGTTCCCTCCCCTGAGGATGGATCCACAGCAACTCCCGGACTAAATCCACCTGCATGCCTGACTTCTCTATGTCTACAGTGCAGATTCACAATTTCCTGGCTAGGAAAGGTCATCACAGTTGTGTCTTTGGTTATGATTTCCACGAGTCTATGGCAAATTCCACTCTGTCCAATTTCCAGTTGTCTGCCTGAATCAGATGTAAGAGACAAGGGTTGCAAAAAACCTCATTTTCTCTCCATCTCCAGCTGCCACAGGGCAGCCAAGAATGGAGGTGTTCAGATTCCCTCCATGGGAGAGACAACCTCTCCTTCCCTGCTCAAGTCTTCCACCGATGAAAGGGGTGTTTTGTGCCTCCTTCAGAAGAAAAGGAAAAGGAGGCAACAAAAGGTCTGGAAATGGCAGGGTGATGGGCAGGGCAAACACTGGGATCTCCACAGCTGTGTTCCCATTGGATCCAATACACAAGAGCTAGATTCTGCAAGCAAGTCTCTTGAAAGAATATGTTCTATTGGAGATATTCTCAATAACAAGTGTTTCTTAACAGAGTGTAGCTACTAATAACCGGACGTCACTAAATCCAGCCACTACACCTACACCAGGACACATGAATCTACTTTAATTATATCATGTCTTCACTGAAAGATCACAAAAGGGATTGCCAAGGATAGCCAAAGTTATAAATGGCAGTGCATAAACACAGCTCACATTCTGCTGTAAGGTGCTGGAAACTAAAACTCAGGCAATATCTGTGCGGTGGCCCAGAAAGGAAAATCTTCTCCCTCCATGTACAGCAACTCTCAATCTCACAAGTATTTTACTACAGAGGCTGGGAACTTCCCCACTGGTCAGCGAGACACTGGTCACTGCTGAAAGCAGGACAGTAACTCTGACAGTAACTCTGGTCTGATCCAATACAGGGTGAAACTCCAGGAAACTGGGATCCAGATGACCATGGTGTGGTATCTCGTACTGAAAACATTTATATGCAGCTAATTTCGAAACTCACACGATGATTATCCTTAAAACTCTGGTGATGTGTTCATCCTACTTGGATTTCTCCGATGCACTGAAAGTGCACATCCACTTCGCATTTCCTTACAGATAAAAGGTCAATTTTTATTATTTCTAAGCTTGTCTTGATGTCATTGCCCCCCACCAACCATTTTCTCCAGCCATTCCCCTTTCTGATGTACTGTAGAGAGCCCAAATCACAACTCTGTGGGTTGTGTATGCTCCTTGACAAGACACCTCCAAACACCAGAGTCTGTCTGTAAGGAAAGCAGGGTCTGCCAGCAGACTTGTCTGTCTCAGAGTTGCCAGATTCCTCCTAGGAAGGAAGCAGGCTTTTTATTAGCTAATATAACTCTCCTATTTACAAGGTTTAATGCTGATGGCAAGTAAAGGGGGTATTAGAGGCATACAGTCAGCAAAACTTCAGGCTGGAAAACACAACTGAGGAAAACAATTTTTTAAAAGGCACTGCATTTGCTGTTGCCACACTTCTATTTTGTAAAAAGGCTCTTTTGTATGAAGGCAGCCGATGCTGTGGAGCAGCAAGCCTTTAATCTTACTCTATCTTGCAGTAGCTAGCACTCAACACAGTGCTGAGCCTTGTGTTTGTTATTAAAATAAAATAAAAAAGACCACAGTGTGTGAGCAATTTTTTTAACTAACAAAATGCCCAAAGCAGTGTAAAATTCATGTTATGTAATGACAGGAGAGCAAGAACAGCTAAATCATTCCAGGAGATACGCTCAACCAAGTGAGAAACGTTGTCTCTAATCATCTTTTCTCAAGAATGCTTGGGTACCACTTGTAACCAAAATTGTTTAAATCACCATTTTTGAGAATTCCATCTCTCCTCAAGGAAACAGGCAACTGACCTTTTTTAGAAAGGTCACCACTGAAAATACGTTGTAAAGAAAATAAAGTAGTAGCAGAACACAAACAACAATAATGATTAGAATAACAAAAAGAAGCAGCGTTTCCATTTAGGAACAAATTCCTACCTCTGACAACTTTACACAGAGCTGTCCTTCAGAACTACCACCCTTCCACCGCAGGGCAAAGGCAGCCCAGACCTCACAGGGGCTATGAAAAATCTGGAAATTGCCTTTTTTTTGCTAATATAAAAGTCCCCAGCCACTTCAACTGCTGTCAGCCGATTCTCCTCGTAACTACGCAAGGTCAGCATGTTGCTGCATACTTGTTTAGAGCATCTTGGAAAACTGGTGGTGCTCCTATGTGTGGTTGTTCGGGAGGGGTGTCCAAACAAAGTTCTCTCTTTTAATTTTCTTAGCTTTCCTGAGCAGGTCTTGGCCCTGGTGTTGTCTGGGGCGACTCTAACCACATGCTCAAGATCTGCTGCATCCCCATGGAAAAGAGAGGAAGATGCTAAGCCCTTCTGGAGAGCACAGCTCTCTGAAATCTGCCTCAACAGGCACCAACATCCCTCCAGCTCTGGCGTCGGCTGCAGACAAACCTCTGTTCTTGAAGCAGCAACTTCCACCAGCACTTTGTACTCCAGTCTGTAAAACCACAGTGCTGTTTTCTAACAAAGCTATAATTTCCCCAGTGTCTTTAAAGCATGCAAAACATCAGTGTCATCCAATTTACCCGGTACATTAAGTGATGCTTGCCTGAAAAAAAAAGCTCTCAGAGGACCAACTCTTTACGTCACCTTTCTGTGCCAGTGTTGTTTTTATTTAATACTCATATTATGAAGATGCAACGAGGGCTAAACCCGGAGCGAGGTGTCATCACACTGACTATGCTGAAATTATCCACTTCCTGCCCCAAAAATGTGCTCCTCAAAGAAAACAGAAGACGAATAATCCAGCACTGGCTGAAATATTAAATCCACATTTAAGTCACTCAGCTGGGAACACAGCAGCTTTCAGCAATTTAGCAAGCGAGCTCAAGAAGAAAAATTAAGAGTCTGCCTGAAATTTACCTCCAGAAAACTTAGAAAATTAAATGTAATCATTTGGAATGTGGAAGCCCACAAACAGCCCCTGCCTTTACTGTGGCACAGCACTGACCCCAGGAAGAGCTCTGAGGCAATACGGACATTAGACCATCTCTGCTAGTTACCTGAAAAAATGATATTTCATACAATTCTGATCACAGTTTCTCCCCCACACGTCCATTTATCCTAGAATTAAACTAACCCTCACCTATCCTGGTTATCATCTAAATGCCACTGCTGAATCTGCTCTCTATTAAAATTATGCAGAACACAACATAGATGTACTGACACTAAATTTAAACTGGAGCATGCTGTAGCTCTCACTCAAGGTACACAGGAACCCTCAGGGAGAAGCAGAATCCAGACTTCCAGCTTTATACAAATGAGAGTGCTGGCTTCACATTCCCAGAGGAGAAAATTGTGGTAACAGGAGCTGTTCAGACACAGGGCTCCTCCTGCAAACACTGAGCCCGCAGTGAGTCCTGGCTGCAGTTCCACAGAGCCTGGCTGCTTCTCAAAAAAAAACCTGTTTGGGCAGAAAATCTCCCGTCCTCTCCTCTCTGTGCCAGTGGCTGAAGCAAAGCTTTCAACAGGACTGGTCCCAGAACCCCTCCTGAGTGTGGAGTCAGGCCGTGGTCACTTGGGATACACTTGGGCTTAGCATTTACAATAGCCAGCCCCCTGAGTCTGCTGATTAAACAAGTATTGTCCTTTTTTTTAATCTGAAAAGCAGATTATTAGAGTTCCAACTCCAAAATCTTCTATTATTTAATGTTATCAAATCAGAAAATCCTATTTCCTTCAGCTATCTAAGAGAATAACTCAAAATCCCAGTTCACCACCAGACAGCACCCTGTAAAACAGGCTAATTAAATGTATTTCCTCTTCCCGACATTATTCTTTGGCTGTATACTCCTTCCAACTGCAATAAGAAAATCAGAATGTTTCCTCAAAAAAGAAAAAGAAAAAAAATCAATTCAATTTAATTTTTTTCCTTCTCTCAGGTTTCAACATTAACCTGGGAATGCAGCAACTCTTGCAGTGACCTCTTGTGGCAAGTGCTCAGCAGCGCTCAAGCTTCCCCCAAAAGGAGAGGATGGATATCCCTCCCACCACCCCATCCCACAGCCACAGAACGAAAGATAAGAAAGAAAAAAAAATTAAACATAATAATAAAAATGAAATGAAATGAAATGAAATGAAATGAAATGAAATGAAATGAAATGAAATGAAATGAAATGAAATGGAGGAAGGAAGAGAGGAAGGAAGAGAGGAAGGAAGAGAGGAAGGGAAGGAAGGGACGGAAGGAAGGGACGGAAGGAAGGGACGGAAGGAAGGAAGGAAGGAAGGAGGGTGGCTGGTGGCTGCAAACTCCTGCTGCGAACTGCAACGCAAATTACCGCGAGTTTCTGGATGTCGCTGGTCCTGCCTGGGACAGGGGACATACAAAGTGACCCCTGATGTGTCCAGTCCTGTCCTCACACACAGGACACACACGGTGACACCACGGCCGTGTCCTCGCTGTGTTTCCTTCCCCTGTTTCCTTCACACTGCTGCTCCCTCCCCTGCATCTCCTCCTCTCCAATCTATTTCTTCACGTGTGTCTCCTCCTCTCCAATGTTTCCAAACACTTTTCTACATGAGGTTGTAATTATTGTATGAAACACTAAAAATTTTTATTTTTAGGCTTTTTAAAGCTGCGCAGCCTCT